>JASSUY010049564.1:5809-16361 GCA_032466535.1 Forpus xanthops
AGGATCACCTCCCTTGACCTGCTGGTCACACTCCTTTTGATGCAGCCCAGGATACGGTTGGCTTTCTGGGCAGCAAGCTCTAATGCATTGAATCTTTAAGTTTTGTTGTCTTGCTTTTATTTAGGCTCAGGTTACAGGTAAAATTTAAGTGTGTTTATATTTGAAAATTATATTGAATGCCATTAGGTGGGATTATTTTTTAGTGGATAAAATACGTAAGAAGTATAGCACTTGTGTGCTGTACATGTCACTATGTTGTGATTGCTAACAAGCTAATATTAAAGCAGTTAATAATGCTGCTTTTAAAGTGCAACATTTTCAGTAAATGTCATAACTAATATGTAGAGTGTTGTTTACAGGTATTTGTCATATCATGGGATATTTATCATATTATTGTGTGAGAAATAAGCAGATATTATTCAGTGTATTTTATTTAGCTCATTTGATCTACCCTATAAATGCAATTTCTGCTGTTCCTGGAGTAGTAATGGCCACTTACTGCAGAAATAGTCACAAAGTTAACATGGCTATTAGAATAATTTTTTTAGCTTTTGTAGAGAATGTATGTACTTATGCATTCTAAACAAAACCTGCACTGCTTAATTTTTTTACAGGCGTTCCTTCCTTCTCAAAACCTCTTTTAACATGAATGAAAATACACAGAGGCTGCAAGTGCACATTGTCCATATATTGTTAGGGACTTTTCAGAGTGCACTGCAGTTGTGCTGCTTTTGGTGGATTTAATGGACAGGTCTTAGAAGTTCTGTTTTATCCCTGTAGCTATAGCTTTCTCTAACTGCCATAGTTTCATTCGATGGTTTTTGAGGATCCAGGTCTTTCTGAACTGAGATTAGTAGAAAGGTAATCTAAAAGCATTTTGGCTCTTCTTACTTGGGTTCTTGCACTCAGCATAGCTTAATGAAACACCACTATTAGTCTTTCATAAGAAGAGTCTTCAACTTTGTCACTTTCGTGTTCGATGTCTTGTTTGCTTTTTTAATCTTAATGCTCTTGAGTTTAAGTTGTCAGTGTATGTCTGCAGTAGCAGTTGCTTGTTAGTTCCCATTTGAGGTTTCTTGAGCCTGGCAAAAATGTCTTGTATGTTTAATATGCTGTTGTTATGGATGAGCAGAACAGAAGTGTATCAGTAATCTTAAGAAGGAAAAAAAAAAAATCATGAGCCTGAGTTTGGTAGTCTTAAGCAAAACGAGTCCCCAGTTCTGCAGACTTGTTTCAATTCCAAGTACCTTTCTCAGTCTTGTCAGTAGGAAACAAATCATCCATAATTTGTAATTTCTACTTCATAATTATGGAACAAACATTGCCTGGAATACTTACTTTGCTTTTCTTGCTTAGCTTTTCCATTCTCTTTCTTTTTAATGGTATTTATTTTGTTCTTCTTAATATTCTTCACAGATGCACTGTCACGTCAGATTTGCTCTTTATGTAGTATGGCTTGCTAGAGCATCCATTTTCTCTTATGCTGTCAGCACAATCTGACATGAAGCTTTTTCATGTACAATTGCTCTTATATTTTCTTGGACCCCATTAATGTGGTTTTGTTCAATTATTATTTTAGGGTTTTGTTAACATATATACTGTCATGTGATTGTAGAGGTCTTGTCTACATTGGAACGTGTATTCTAGTTAAAAATGAATTATGCACCCTTCAATATGCCTGAAAAATAGTCAGTTAAATATGTACGTCCAGTGTGATAAGTTTAAGTAGTTTGATAAAGGACATACCAACAAACATTTATTTTCAAGTGATGCCTGTTGTGGTAGTTTGGAAGCGTAGCACATTGAAGTGTATTTGATGTAGCAAGTATAGTTTAAAATACATTTATTTACATACAAAAGATGGTGCCAAACTAAAGTTATACTTTCAGCACTGATTTTTTTTAAGGTCTTATACTTTCATGACCAGTTGATATTTGAACTGTTTCCACTTCCCCCTCTGCCTTCCCCCTTCTTCCCCTCCCCCCAATAGGCATATAATTTTCTTTGTGATTTTAGAATAGGGATGTAGGGTTATCTTTCGTTGCAACAGAAGAGGGAGTGGAAGGGATGACAGAAGAAAGCTTACATTCTGCCGTACTGTTCATAGTCCCATAGCAAGTACTTTATTCATGAAAGCTTGAAAGAAGGTAAATATAGCTAATAACTATCAACATTATCTTTGTTCTCAGAATCTCAATTTACTGTGTGCTAAACTCTCATTCCATGGCATTTATTAACAGTGTTTTCCATGGTAGCTATGAGTATATATGCTTAAATGAATAGAAAATTTGAATTTCTTTGATTTACAGTGCTTGGACAGGTGACTCTCAAATATGGGAAGTTGTCAGGTTAGTCACTCAGTTTTGTGCAACTTGCTGTTTTCAGATTTCCATCAAATCAGCATGTGGTGTTGCCAGTTCTTCCAGTCCAAACAGTGTTTATAAAGTAAACCAGATACAGGCTGACATATTGTTATCTGTGTTTATATTTGCATATGTATGTGTGAGTATTGCAATGTGTTTGCATAATATGGCAATGTGTATGATGAAATCCATAGCTCTCTAGTTAATGGCAACAAAATTCAAAGCAGCAGGAAAATGGTGGAATTAAGGTTCTTCTTCACACCTATCATGTCCTATCAGCAGGACACATACTAGCACAGTCTTTAAATACATGCTTGAATACTGTTTTCTCCACATGAATGATTCATGTACCACACAGAGTCAATGAACAGTTCTCTTGTGAAGTTTTTCAATTTACTGATGCTCGCTATAGGGAGATCTTTGTGTCCAGCTGTTTCCTAAGGACTATTTAAGTGGGTAGCAAACTGTATCTGAGCCTGCTAGTAAACTGCTGAAAGGAGTAAGAATAATCAGAGCATGCTGTAAGATTCCTCAAAAAGTTCTGTGTCTAGACTGAGGTTGTAACTCCAGATGCTGCTGTTCTGCCACATAAAGCTGAGTCACTTTTATCAAATAATACAGCATTTTTGAAGAATCAGGAGATGATGTGGCTTTTCACATGATGGTGCTACTGTCAGTCATCAATGAGAAATGTCAAAACTACTGCATGCCAATAACTGAAAATGGTAACTAACTGCACCTGTTAGAATATGTACAAGGCCTTATAGAGAATAAAGAAGACTTCCTTGCCAATAAACCATTCCTTGAAGTCTGCAGTTTGTGTGGACATTTGACTTCCACCTGTCTTTTCTTATGTGCTAGTCATGGTTGAGAGTTAACTGAACTGGTGGTTGTCACTCTGACCTATACATACCCTATCTTGAGGAGCAGTAAGGGAGGTCTGAGGGCAAACACTATGTAGATATTATAAGGCAAATATTGAAATCTTACATAGTGGTGCACTTTGAGTATGTAAACAGACAGCATATCTTTTAAGACCCTGGTTACAGGTCATTAACACAACCTGAAGATTTCTTTTCATATAAATATTCAAACATACATGTCTGAATTTACATGTACATACAGTAAACAATACTTGCAACGATCCTACTTAATTTTTTACTTTTAATCTCCTGACTTAATGTATTTTAAGCATTATTTAAACTTCACATATAATTCAGTAACACCTTAATAGAAGGAGGAGGCTATTCATTAGATTTCAGTCAGGTATTTCATTAATTTCATTGAAAGTGAAGGAAAGAGTATAAATCTTGCAGGAAAAAATGTTCTTTGTACTCTATGATATTACTGTATTGGTGAAAAATGTCACTTTATTCTATTTTTCTGGTTTTGTTTTGTTTGATTTTAAGGCACCTTTTCTCATCGTTTTCCTGCTGTATGTTGGCAGCGTGCTGCCATATCTCTGATGTTATGCCAATAAAAGTATACCAAGTGGGTGGGGTTTCTTAAAGAAGTAGGATGATGTCTACCTTCAATAAAGCTTTTGTTAGACCGTGGGTTTGTAATTTTTGTCTCTTGATTAGACATAAGTAGCATGCTTTTAAAATATAAGTAACATACTTTTAAAATATATTATCATCCACTTAAAAGCCAAATTTGAATCTATTAGCAATTTTTGGTTCTGATATGTTGTATGCTCAGCAGTGATATTCCATGAAACTAGCTTATGTCATTGGGTATTCCTACACCTTGCCTGGTTCTGCTTCAGCTGAGATAACTGGTGTCATTACAAAATGCTGTCACCAGTTGCCAACTATTAATTTCTCTTCTCCAGAGCATTTATATTACCCATCGCTTCATTATGTATGGCTATCTAAAAGTATGAACATGGCTGTTAAAACCAGTAGGCCATAACTCTACAGGGTATGTTCCTGTTTACTTCCAGATGTCATTAGTGTGCATGACTGTTAACTTCTGTAGCTGTAAGTCATGCTTCCTGTGTCTTTTCTTCTACCTATGTATTGACAGTTTTCCTTGTGCTTTCTGTTTATACCAAGGACTGTTCACTGCTCTTTTTCCTTGTTGCTGCCTGTCAAGTTAAAAGCTCAGTCTGTACAATTAATGATTCATAAGCATATAATTCTATGATATGATTTTAACTTGCATATATCTCTCTCAAACCTTTAATGGACCTTCTGCTCCTAGGTTTATCCAACCTAATTCCTTGTTACTTGTCTACTGATTCTGTTCTAGTTAGATACTTTTGTTTCCATTTTTGCTATGTTCTTTCTGATGACAATTGTAAACAAATTTAGGTTATTTTATAGTAAGTTAATTCTTTGGCTAATTAGGGATGTAAATGGTTAAAAAAATGAAACGTGAAACTTTGAAATCTAAATTTAGACAAAAATTCTCTACAATGTTTAAACTAAAAGTACAACAGAAAAAGAAATTCCAATATGAAGTATGATCATTTCATTAGAACGACAGGAGTGTTGCATGCCAAATTGGAATTTTTTCAGAGGTATATGGGTTTTTTTTTCTGTGTAAAAATAAATACAGAAAAAAACAGCAGAGAATTTTTTCATGGAACTGCAGAGGAATATGCCCTGAATAGCAGACTTTCTTGATCTCATGCAGGATCCTGCAAATCCCTACTCTGTAGGAGACTGTAATTTTCAATTGCCTTCCCTGCATGACATCACGTACAGCCTCCCTTGTTCCATTTGTTAGCTGCTACATTTAACAAATTGCCTTTTTTTTTTTTTTTCTCTTGTAGCACAGAAACCCAGGATCTTCAAACTTGTACTAAGAGTATAATCCAGCGGTCAAAGTAATGCTTCACTTTCTCACTCTCCAAATCAATCTGCTAAATAAATGGCTATGCAATAGCCTCTTTTCTGGCAGTCGTCAGTGTGAAAAGGATCATTCAAGTGCTCTTTTATCAATCTCTCTCATGTTTCCCCTTTAGGTCCTAACAGCAGAAACTATCTGAAGTGGAATAGATTTTCTGTAGTTAACAATGTGATTTTTTTTTTTAAAATAACATTTAGTATTGAAAACATTTAATCATGAGTTTCTGGGAATAACACCTTGGAGTCATTTCATTGTGTTGCTATAAATAGTGGTGTGTTTTATTCAGGAGTGACTGGTAGTACTGTATTCACCTGGTGAAGTGATTGCATCAACTATTTGCTTTGACAATGCCCAAAACATCTTATGTTGCTACCTCTTATCTTGTAGTCTTCTGTATAGACAAGACATGTATAAAAGAATTCACAAGTTCTAGATTCATTATATGTCCAGTATGGTGATGAGTGTTTAGCTGAAGTATTTTTAAATTTCAGAGCTAAATGTTTAAACCACTTGCCCTAGTCGTCTCTCTAAAAGATGGGTTTTCATTCACTGCACGTTCTCAAGTGATTCCTAGCCTACTAGATTCACATATTACATCACAGTATGGTGTTAAAGTAAATTAATTACTCTGGATTAGGAAGGGGTTAGCTAATAAATTTAATGTATAATTCCATGGAATTACAGTCTTTTATACGGAAGTTGTATTTTGAGGAGCAAGTTGAAAATTTGAAGGGTGAAATACTGTTTCCATTAATTCTTTATGTAAGGCAAATATTCCTGGGGCCTAGCAATACACAAATTGGTACAAGGAAGTAGAACGAAGTTCTTAACAGCGTTTAAATTTCTTTGATTTTGCCTATTGTTTAAAAGAGGGTTTGTTCCTAATGTGCTGAGAACTGTAGGATTGGAACTGAACAGCAGCAGGACTGATGGATTTATCAGTCTAAACTGAATCAAGAAAGCAGTAAGAAAGAAAATTTGCTTGAGTGATATCTTCTTTATATTAGAACTAGGAAGCAAGATGCATTTTTGTACAAAGGTCTGTTACATGAGAAGACAGCTAAAGCTTGATTTTCCAATTCTGATAGTAGTATGCTTACAGTGACACGAGAAATACAGGGACTCCATTGGGCCTGATGCCAGAGAAGTGTCTGCTGCACAGTGCAGATCCTGTAGCTAGCAGGGGCTGTGCACAGAGCAAGGGGCAGAGAGCCTCTTGCCCCTTCTTTGTTAGTTCATATGTTTAAATATAAATGAAGACTGCAACAGAGTTGAACTGGATCTTCCCTTATAAAGGCTTATGGTTTGTTATTGGTTTGGTTTGTTGGTTTTGACTTTTTTTGAGATCTATCCTTGCAGTTGTTTTTACTTTGTTTAATCGCAAAACAGGATTTGAAAGATGACAGTTTCAATGAGCTGGGTATGAAAAAAAATATTGAAAATCTTACTTTTGTCTTTGCATAGCAAACTGATGCTGAGAATTTTCCCAAGTAATGACAGCATTATTTCAACACACACACACAAACAGTGTGAAGCCGCTTTTTATACAGCTTTTTTTTTATCAATTAGTTTTGTCTAGAATTCAAAGTGACTTTATAAATCAAAAGAGGAAACGTAAGCACCATATATCAAAAAATTATAAATGGTAAATTTTAAAAACAGGCACAAAAAGGGGGTATTTGATTCACATAGAATCACAGAATAGTTAGGGTTGGAAAGGACCTTAAGATCATCTAGTTCCAACCCCCCTGCCATGGGCAGGGACACCTCCCACTAAGCTATGCCACAAATGATTGTTGCATTTACTGATTTAATACTTGTGGCTAATTGTGTTCTTTTATATATCCTTTTTTATATTCTTTTTCATAAATTTAGTCCATATGTATTAGCCCCAGTACTTGAAGAGTTTATATGATAAGTAGTTCTGCCCCAAATATTCTTTATAATTTACTGATCGGTTTTCAGATGGGAGACATCAGTGCAACTATTGGGTAAGCATTTGGAGCACTTAAGTAGTATAAAAAAAAGTGAAATTCAAAACCTTATCAGAATAATGATATACCTTTGTTTAAGCTATCTCTTCAACTCCATGAGGAGTGAAGGTTGTTGAATTACTGTTGTCTTTGTTAGTACTGTTAACTGATGGCATGTAACCACCATAGACTCCACTGCAGGCATGTTCTTGAGTCCTTACATTGTGTAGCTAATAAAAACATATTATTTTGCATCTAGACACCTTGAAGTGCAGAAGGATCTGTAATAACCATGAAGGTCATGGTCCTCTGCTGATGCAAAAGAACTCTGTTAAAAATAGTGGAGATATGGTGATCTGTTTCAACTGAGAATCTGCCCTTAGATATGTACTGTTTTGAATAAAAATCTGTCAGAAAAGATTTTCTGCACATGCGTTTTTTAAGTCATGCAATTAATGCTGCATGCCAGTGTGTGAAATAGATAGGCGTGTATTGTTTGCAATACTCAGCATTTATCTTCAGGCTATGCAGTGTTAATTAAAAATACTTGTTTTCACTTTGTGGAGTATTAATAATGATATGGCTTAGTGCTTGTAAAATTTTCCATGTATTAAAAATGCATTGAAATAGGAGCTAGATATTTCTTATAATATCTTCACAAGGGAGCCATATAGCTGTTATTATATATATTGTACAAAAAACCCCTGTAGCTGAGTGCAGGAAAACTGAAAGGAGTGAGCTCAACTGCATAATTTTTGAAATCCAGAGCCTAGAAAAATGTGCATAATTTTCCTAACCCTTTTCTTAATTCAGTCTCCCTGTACAAGAATGTACTACTTCGGGATAGGCTTGCTTATTTTCAAGTACAGCAGTCATGAGAAGAATGTTAATTGACAAGCAGATGCAGAGTATTGCAAACACGGGCATTGTCTGCATTACTGGAAAGTGGAACATTGCACAGAGATGTTCAGTTCACGTTTACTTTCAATATGCCATTACTTTAATAGATCTTTTAAATATTAAATACATATTTTTTCACATATAAAAGTATAATCATAGTGTAGATCTTGAACAGTTACTGTCATATCTTAAGATCCTTTCCAACCCTAACTATTCTATGTCTCTATGATTCTATATATCTGAGATAGAAGTCTGCAAAGAAGTATGAAATTAAAGGAGTAATTCAGCATTCAAATATACTTGGGACCAATGGACAGGAGCTTGCAGAAGCTGAACAAAATGGCACGAGGCCATTCATATTTAGAAGTGCTCCCAGAGTAGACTGTCATCAGGCATCCCCCTGACTTTAGCAGACTGCACACAATTTTGAAATGCTTAAAGCTTTGTAAGAAGGGTTGATCCAAACAGTAATGGGTTCTTTTGATGTTTAAATATCTAAGGAAGAATGAGAATTCTGCAGTTTTGAGGTTACCCAAGTTCTGAGCTTGTCCATTCTATAGTCTGAAGCTGCATTTAAACTGTATTCAGTTCTTTGGGAAAACATAAGATGAAGAATAACTTCAATTATTATTAGTTTTGCTTTCTGGACATTGTCTATTGACAATTACATTATGAGTTTGCAAATAAAGTATTTTTTCCTTGTCCACTGCTCAATATTTTTATGCCCTTTGCTGAGTGAGGTTATTTCATATCAGCTCCCTCAAAGATTTAGTTTCGCTTAAAGCAGGTTATATCATTAGTTGCCATCTTTGAAGTTACAGCTTACTAGACAACTTAAAAAATCCTGATATTTTATATTGATTTTGTCATCTTAGAAAAATAGGCTCTAAATATAAAGCTTTTAAAGGATGTGCCAGTGTGGAACTGCATTTTTGTCATCTGAAAATGCATAGGCGTAAGCTGAGTTGTACCCACAATGTTTCACTGGTCCTGTTTACCTCACAGTTTAGAAGGGATCGATTTGTTGCAAAGGCTGACAATGGCTTGAAAAATATAATAGAAGAGTCATTATTTACTTCAGTTCGTATTCCAGCATTGGTATGAAAAATGGTCCCATTACTATGAAATGGAAAGTCAGTATGTGCCTTCAGGGATTCCTTGATGGTTTCAAGGTGAAGTTCAGACCTCTTTCCAAGGCCCGTGTTTGACCAGCTGTTCCCTGCAAAGTCTGCAAGCAATTTCAAAAAAGTAAAGTAATAGGAAAATTTCTAAGTCACTCTGAATATATAAGCTTTATCTTTTGAAGTAGTTTTTCCTTTAAGTTAAATATGTACTAAACAGTTCAAGGCATTTATTACATGACACATTCACTTTTAATGTAAAAAGTTCTTTCCTGAACTTGTCTAGTCTTTGCTTTAATATTAAGGATATTGTTCTGTTCAAAGATTATTGCTTTTTTTTTAGCAAGGAAATAACTGAAGTACGATATATTGTACATAACAGAGTTATACACCTAGTTGCCTACTAGTACATTGCTACTTTTGTTTTCACTGGTATTTATTTTAGTATGATTTGAAAAACGAGAGTCATGTTCATAATAGTAGACTCCATAGTGTACTATAACTGAAGACCAAATACTGTAACCAGTGTACATAGTTATTTCTTCAACATTTATGAGAATCTGATCCTCTCCCTCGAGATGTAATGTGTACTGACTTAAAACTTCATGCAAAGATACTTTTACTCTTTCTGGTTTCTTTCCTTTGGACCAGAGCAGTTCAAAATAGTGAGTAATGAATGACTGATTTAGAGAAAAAAGTTCATCAGACATCTTGTGTTTTCATATAGTTTCTGAACAAACATGAAAAAAGATTATTCAAAACAGCTAGTAGACACAGAGGTACTAGGTAATATTGTGTGGAAGAAAGGCAGTGCAGCAAAGTGTTAATTACACCTCTCAAATAGCTAATAATGATATAAGACATTGCTGATAGGAAAAAAAAGAAAGCTAAGATTGTTTGGAAGTATGCAACTGATTCTCTGAAGAACTCTCAAAAATCTCCAGAACTCAGTCTTCTATTGATGCTGAGAATGAATGTGCTGTTAAATGAAGTGATTGACCCTTTTCATTGACAGTGAATGTTTGCATTGCAACATTTTGAAACTCACCTGTTTTGTTTTACAGGAGTAAAATAATATAGGCTGTAGACTAATGCAGTACCAAACTGCATTGTGGGCATCTGAATTTATAAATGGCTTATATAAAAATAGTATGATTTTTCATATGAATTTGGTAATAAGGGATTGGCATAAATAATAGAATCATATAATGGTTATAGTTGGAGGTAATCATAAAGATTACCTAGTTCCCACCCCCCTGCCATGGGCAGGGTTACCTTGCACTAGACCTCATCAACCAAAGCCATGTCCAGCCTGGCCTTGAACACTCCCAGGGATGAG
>JASSUY010049565.1:0-35094 GCA_032466535.1 Forpus xanthops
CGGCGCCGCGGCCGCGGTCCCCATCGGCACCGGTCACACCGCACACGCGGGCCGTCCGCGCCCCTCCTCGGCAGCGCCAGGGGCTCTTCCTCCTCCGGTACAAAGCTGCTCGCTCGGGAAATGGCACTTCTCCCCGGAGCCACAGTCAAAAGCAATTTTTCTCCTTCATTTTTATTTTCTTTTTCCATTGGTTTGTTTTTTTTTTTTTCTTGTGAAAAAGAATTAATTTCCTAAATACATAATTTTTAATTTTTTTTTTTTAATTTTTTTTTTTTTGGTGCGTGCGTGCGTGTGTGTGGAAGCACCGGGCTCTGCTGCGATCGGTGCCTGAATGAAACTACGTAAATGCATATGTCTGTACGTTGCACTGGAGGGAAAAACGGAGCACTTCTTCTGCACGAGCTTGGATTCAAATGCGATTCATCTGGTCTCCAGGATTTTCCGTCTCTTTGGGGTTGTTCGCCTTCCCGGGCTGCGAGGCGGGATTTTCTGAGCCTTGACACATCTTTGGAGATGGCTGTTAAACAGGAGTCTGGGAAAAAACATTTGAAATCCTAGAGAGAGAGAGATTTTTTTTTTGTGTCCCTTTCCCATCCCCTTGGTGACTTGAAGCATCAGAGCAAACAGAACTTAACGTTTCTGAACACTTGCGATGTTTGGGTTCTGTTGTTGCTATTTTTTTTTCTAGAGGAAACATGACAGAGGAACATATTTATAGTCCAAGTAAGTACTTTACAGAGGAAATTTAGTTTGTGTAACGTAACAAAAGCAGTGTTGAGGTTTCTAGCCTAAAGTGCGTTGGATTAACATCCATCCAAGGCTTGTTTAGCGAATCGCATTGAATTGCGGCTTTTACGGTGCGTGTTCATCCGCTCCTTCGTGTCCGTGGTAGTTCAGCACCTAGGGGAGAATGCACCTGATCTTGAGTCCATATAATGCTTTTTAAGATGTATTTCAACACCGAGGAGGAGATGGTCCTAAAGTAAATTTATAATAACTAGTAAGTGTGCACCTGGAAGTAAAGTATTTGCAGCATTTTAATCCCTATTTATACCGTGCATCTCAAACCGAGGAGGAAACACTGAGAAGACAAAAGTACCTCCAAGAACTCCCCCACACCACCATGAATGAAATCGTGCCCGATACAGTAACTGGATTATAATTTTTTTTTTGGTGTTATTAATTTTATTATTATTGGCTTCTTTACTTTTTTGGGTTCATCCTGCTCCTCTTCTTCCTCTCTCCCTCCCTCTTGCTGCTTCCTCTTGGGAATTATGGCTCATCCGGGGAGAAGAGGCTACGATAACCGGGAGATAGTGCTGAAGTACATCCACTATAAACTCTCGCAGAGGGGATACGACTGGGCACTACTGGGTGAGGACAGGGCACCCCTGCCTCCGGGTCTCTCTCCTCCTGCTGCTGCTGCTCCTGCGGTTGCTGCTGCTGCTGGGACTTCCTCTGATCACACTGGGCTGGTATCTCCTCACCCCGAGCCCCCCGGCTCAGCTGCTGCTAGCCACGCACCCCTGGCCGAGGGGCTGAGCCCCGTGCCCCAGGTTGTCCACCTCGCCCTGCGCCAGGCAGGGGACGAGTTCTCCCGACGCTACCGGAGGGACTTTGCCCAAATGTCCGGCCAGCTGCACCTGACGCCCTTCACGGCCAGGGGCCGCTTTGTGGCGGTGGTGGAAGAGCTCTTCCGAGACGGGGTTAACTGGGGCAGGATCGTGGCCTTCTTCGAGTTTGGCGGCGTCATGTGCGTGGAGAGCGTCAACCGGGAGATGTCTACCCTTGTAGGCAGCATCGCCGCCTGGATGACCGAGTACCTGAACCGGCACCTGCACAACTGGATCCAGGACAACGGAGGCTGGGTACGTCCCCCAATTGCTTGTTCTTGCTCCCGGCTCGGGCCCGTGGCCATTGAGCTCCAGAGTCGGCAGTACCCCAGGGGTTGCGCTTGTATTGGGTGACCAAATGTTTCCCTAGGGAGCATCTGTGCTGGGGTGTGCAGAAGCAGCATAGGCCTTTTGCCAGCTGTCAAGTTTCACCTCACTGTGGGGTTACAGTGGAGTGGTTTGGGATGGGGGAAGCAGCTGCAGCTCGGAAGGTAGAAAAGGGTGAGTGAAGCACTCTCTTCATCACGCTCCACTCTCCTACCTCTGTCCACCCTCGCCTGGCCAAGGCAGGGTCCTGCAATAGGGTCAGAAGGTGCAGCAGAGTCACCTGTCCAGCTGTTGGGCACAGGCGCATGGTGTCAGATCCCAGGCATGGGGGCAGTGGGGACCACGTGTGCGTGTGTGTGTGTGTGCCAGCATCCCTGCCCATCGTGGGTGACATGACAGGTGGCAAGCACAGGATCTCAGTGCTACAGGCGGGCAGGTGGCCATCGGTGCTGGTGTCTGCAGCTGCGGTTGCAACTGGAGTGGGGTTTCATGCTGTAGGGTATATCTAGTGTAAAAATCTGTCTTCGTCTTGAGATGAAACAAAGGTGCCGGGAGCTGTGTCCCTGGGATTGTTCTGGAAAGCTGCATTTATTGTGATCTGATGGGTGACTGTGTTTCTGGGGTAGAGTTCACCTCTTGCAAGGGCTATCTTCAGCATCATCCAGAAGGGGAGGATTTCCATGTGTGGAAAATGGACAGCTTTTACCATGGTAGTCAATGAAAAGCCTCTCCTTCTGCTATCTCTTTTTACTAGATAAGTAACCACACTGAAACACCAAGGGTATTTCTTTCTTTTTTGTTTTAATTGATACCCTTTAACAAAATGTGGTCCCAGCTACTCTCCGGAGGACCAAACCTGTCCTACGTGTAAAGCTTATGGTTTTAAAGCTTTGGAGGAAGAAATGGCAAAAGTTGTACTGAAGAAGAAACTTTATGTATATTCTGAGAGCTGGCTTAAGTCACTTGGAAATGGAGGTTGGCTAGGTAGGACACCAGCAATTCCAGGTCCGGTTCCCTGTGAAATACGGAGGGCTGATTCAATTACACAGCACATCTTTAAGGGGCATGTGTAAAGGAATGTATGTGTTTCCCAGTTAATATGGTTTGAAAGCCTGGTGTTAGTGATGCGTTACTCAATTCAATTTTTAGTCTTGGATCCCTTGTGAAGGCACTGTCAGGCCAAGTAACATGCCACCTGCATTGAACTCTTCTGTTAAAAAAGGAAGATGCTGCTACCTGCTGCTGAATGTGCCTGACTACCAGATATATGTGTCTGGGGATCCAGAGGACATCTACTTGCTATTGTAATGGAGGGAGTAAGGGTTCCCATTGAAGTGGGAATCCCAGGAATTCCCATTGAAAACCCTCACCAGGAAATCCCCTGAAGAGTGCTGCAGACCGTTTGTTTATGGTGTTGGAGGCAGGAGTGTTCTCCTGCTTTCCTCTGCTCCCACTAAGGAGAAAAAAAATTCAAGGCTCATGGGCCAGAAGGGGGAGCAAAAAATGTGTGTGCGTGCATGTGTGTGTGTCCGTGTATTTATAGACAGATATACAAATATGTATATACATATACGGACACACAGTGACTTCAAGTACTTAGTGGTTAGGACCATACTTGGGAGAAGGAAACCTATCTCCTGATCTCCTATTTCATAGATCAGTACAGAGGGTTTGTCAGGGTTTTTTTGTTTTGTTTTTTCATGAAACAGATAACTGGGGGGGGGGGGGGGAAATCTGCGAGCAGTTGAGGCTTTTGGAGACCTTGGCTGGTTAAAAGCTGAGCAGCTAAAGGGTTAGGGATTTTGTGATTCCACTTCTGGGCTGGGATGCCTAACTTGTGCGTAAGTCCCTCCTCAGGCTGGAAGCCCGTTTGTGGAGCTGGGGCCCTCAGTTTGCTCCAGAGCCAGTGAAGTCATTCTGTTGACTCCAGTGAGCTTTGGATGAAATCCGTAAGCATGCTGGAGATGTATTGTCCTGCGGGTGTATTGTGTAAAGAGAAACATAAATAATGAATAAACCCGAGAATGTGAAAAGACAGGTGTTACCAGGTGTGATTGGCCAGATGAGGCGAGTGCTGGAGCTGTTTCTCGACTGTTAGAAATGCAAGAAACTTGGACTATAAACACTGACTGCCTTTAAAAGGAAAAGATGCTTCTTATCGATAGCAGTTTAGCTGTTTATTGAGGTTTCCTATAAACAAAAGCTCTGCAGTTTGGATGCATGTGATGCCATTTACTGCCAAGTGTTATTTGTAATGTACACATGGAAGAAGATGTGCAAAATACTACTCCGAGGTGGCTTTTGCCTGTCTGTCTGGGACCTGGCTAGTACCTTTGAGCCGTGGGATTGTTAAACATAGGCAAAATTGTGGATGGTTACAAAGAGCAAAAGACTAATGTGAAGTTGGAAACACAGCTTTTAGGATCCTCTCTTCAGACAGAAGAAATGAAGAATGGCATTGGGGTAGCAAATTTAGATTTTTCTTTCTTTTTCTAGCTTTCGGGATCTGTCAGTGGAAAAGGATGCTTTAACATATGCAATCGATCTTCAGCTTGGCAGTTGCACCATTCCACATGTATGAACCTTACTAAAGCATCATAAGTGGTTCTTCCAAAGTAACTGATCACCTTGTTAAGAGGTGAGGCTTTGTAGGACTTCAGTATGATCTCTTCAGTGAGATCTCCCTATCCCACAGGCTGCCATAACAAGCA
Source organism: Forpus xanthops (assembly GCA_032466535.1). Lineage (NCBI taxonomy): Eukaryota > Metazoa > Chordata > Aves > Psittaciformes > Psittacidae > Forpus > Forpus xanthops. Next base: position 4,652 of record JASSUY010049565.1, read on the forward strand.
GGAGCACTGGCTGTTATAGTCTTCTCCTTTATGTTGTGGCTCCCTGGTATGTTGTGGAGTGGAAAGTTTATTAGAAGCTGTGTACTAGTAGAGAAGAGAGCATCAGAGTTAGTCATGAGCATGTGTTATATAGTAAGTGGGACAGTGTGTGCTTTGGGCCTTTTGTATGGGCCTGCGTCTTATATTGAGGCCTGAAGTTTGATCAGTATGGCTTTCTTATTTATCTGTTTGGTTTGAATTGGTTCTTTAAGTTGGCAATGTATTTCCAGGATGTGAATTCTTTCCAAGGAAATTTGGATTCCAAGGAAAACGAAGAAGGAAAGAAGCATATCCAGGGGCAGGTTAGGAGGGGATATAGCTGCTGGAGTATAAATTTTAGGCACTAGACATCGTCGTTAATGGTGTCCGGGAACTGTAATACTCTTACAATACACAGCATCACGGGTTTGTTAGAAACTCAGAAAAAGCAACATATGGGGACTAATTGCACTGAGACTGTATTATTAACTTGCGGTTCTGGTAGCAAATAAATGCAGTTTTCAAAGATTTTCACGTAGGCCAGGATACCGCAATATTGTACTTTGGCCTGATAACATCTTAATTGTGTTACAAAAGAAATAAGAAGAGAACCAGCTCATCTCTGCAATTTCATGGTACTCGGTATAATGTATGCTTTCTGACTGACAACTTTATGGCTTCATTTCACGTTTTAGAGCCTGGTGTTTGAGCTGCAGAAAGACAGGCTTGGCAGCAGGCTATTGGACTTGGTGGCTCTTGACTTTGACATAGGGAACAGTGAAGTGATGCAGTCAGAGCAGGGGAAATAACAGGGTTGGTCTTGCAGTGATGGCTTCCCTCTTTGGATACACAACCTAATGTGTGTGTGAGTTACGCTCAGCTCTGGATGCTTCTAGTCCGACATATGGCCTCCTCCCTGATCTGCTCAAGAAAACCCACAAGAGTGAGAGCCATAGGAGACACAGGCACTATAATGTACATGTAAACAAGTACATTTTTGATGTAAAGCATGTAAAGAAGCCCAAGTGAGAGAAGTAGCATTGTGTGGGAAATTCAGCCTAAAAAGTGTTATTTTAAATGACAATATTTACATTTGAACCAGGAATGTGCTGTTTTCACCCAATTCTTTTATTGTGGCTTTTTGTTGTATTTGAGAGTTATGGCCAGATATGGGGAGGATTTAAATGTCTGAAGTGGACCATAGGTGGAACACAAGTGCTTGCATCCTCTGAGTGCCTGCCGAGCCAGAATGGTGGCAGAAGTCCCTGGCTTCTCTCTGCTTCTTGCCCAAGCAAGCTGAAAGCTGCTCCTGCCTTGAGAGAGAGGGGAGCCGCTCCGCACACTATGGGGACACTGTTCCCAAGAACCTCCATGTCCCAAAGCCGACAGGCATCCTCTGGCCTGGCCGCTGTTGCTCATGTACCATCCTCATGCACAAACACAGTGAGGGAGGAAGAAACCCCTGCTTTTCCTGGTGGTTCCATGATCAAGGTAACCATGAGGTAAGGGGAGGTTTGCCTACAACCTTCTCCAGCCTAGCAGGGGTGTATACACCCTCATCTCTGACATCGCAGGAGGTTTTACCTGCCAGATGGCTGCTGGTGTTGCTGAGGTGTCCTCCCCTTTGGCAACAGGGCTCTTCCTCTATTTGCAGGGGTGAGATTTCATTTAGTGGAGGAAGAACAGGGGTGTCTAATTCCCACTGTCCGTTTTCTCAGGTGGCTATCTACAGCCAAATGAATAAATGCTTCTTGGATCAGCCCCTAGAACCCACGTTTCCCTTCTCCTGGGTTGGCTGCCCTAATCTCTGTGTTTCCTCTTTTTTTTTTCTTTTCCTAGTAAATCATTAATTCTCTTTGCTCGGTAGCATGCCTTGGAAAGGAAGTGTGGAGAGCTGCTGTGCCCTGCAACGGTCCAGAGCCCCTGCATAAAGGTTAGGGGTGGCAAATGCTTCTGCCTCCAGGACAGTGCTGGAGGTCATGGATATCAGTGTGATGCTAGGGCCTCTCTGTGCTTGTCTGTGAGACGATGACCGAAACCTCATCCCTTTCAGGCTCTGGAGCTACTCTCCCAGCAACTCAGCCAGGCATCCACCTGCACAGCACATTGCTTCTCTTACAAGCCCTGAGCAAAAGCCTTTCACTTGCATGGGATGGAACACTGTCTTGGTTGGAGCTGGATGCCCCTTGCTGGAGCAGAGGCGCTTTCAAGTTTTTTCCGGTGACATGTGGCCTTATAACGACTCAATCCCCAGTGGGGCTAACCCCAAGTCACTGTTTGACTGGTAAAAGGAAACTATCTGAAATCTACTCAGTTAAATAAATGAATTGGTAGTTTCAAGTGTTACACCTTCTGGGTCCTTTGCCAGTTTTTGTGGCTTTGTGGGTTTATAATCGAATTCTCAAAATATTATCAAAATATTTTTCTTCTTGCTGTTGCTGAAGAGCAAAAAATTCATTCCGTCGAGGACCTCTGCTGAAGCAAGGAGGAGAAGAGCTAGGGCAGAAAGAGAAAATGATTGTGGTTCTCTAGTCCTTTCATTTGTAATAGCTTTCTCTGTGACGTGCAGCAGCTTTAGGTTGTGTATTTTCTCAGAAGTCTCATCTTGCTTTTTTACTTGAAAAAAAAAAAAAACCAGAACAAAAAAAAAAGAGTATTGACCGTGACCTTTAAAATTTCAGAACCAGGGGTCTCGGTTATAGAGATGATGTCATTTGCCTTGATCTTGCAAAGAACCGTAAAGTACAAACATCAATCCTATTAAAAAGTTTTACTTTACTTTCAATATTGAGAAAGAAGTCAGTTCTGTGCCTGCATTAACACAGGCCTCTCCCGAGCAGCTGCATTAGCTCTGCTGGGCAGTAAGTAGCTTAGTTTTTTGAGTATGTAGCTTGAAATTTGGAGTCGGTAATCCACAAAGAAAATCCACTTGAATTTTTCTGCTGAGGCACAAGTGTTTCTCTGATGGCAGAGCATGGCTCTAGCTGGAGAATCACAAGACATAAGCAGTGATGTGTGAAATTGCATGTGGAGCAGAAGCATTTTCTCAGCAGCCAGATACCAGGGCCTGGGCTTCCTAAGGCAGCACGGGAACTTTGTCCTGCAGCACCAGCAAACATTAAGCTCTCATGCCCAATACAGTTGTCCTTGATGAGAGGACCATCTTTCAGTGGGTTGGGCCTGGGATGGTAGAGGGAGGTGGATGGTGGCTCTGCATATGCTGCTCTGCTCACTAACATGAGCTGCCAGCAATCTGGCTGCATCCTTGTCACCCTTCTCACTCTACAGCCTCCTTACTGGGCTAGCTGGCAGTGTTTTAGCACCCTGGGATTGCCAGCGAGGCTGCAAGTGCTGGCTGCTGGCCTGGGGTCTGGGCAGCCCCAAAGCAGGTCAGCAGTTTTGGCACTTGAGCAGCTGTAGCTAAAAACCAGCATTATAGATCAATTAAGTAACAACTCTCCTGTGGCAAAGTGAATTTCTATGTTTTGCCAGTTGCATTTCTGTCCCTGTTGACTGTTGGGGTTATGGTGAAGGCTGTGGCTGGGAAGGGGTGAACACACGGCCATGCACTCCATGGCATGATGGTGAGGCATGCTTCCCCCTCAGTTCCCAAATATGATTGTATTTGGTGGGTGCCTTGTTTTTTGCTTGTTTTGCCCTTCTGCTTCATGGAGGGCTAGTGGTCCTCAACTTTCTGCAAGCCTTTCCACCATCCCTTCCCATCACTACTGCTGGCACCATGCACTGGGTGCAGGATGTGGTCCTGGGTGCTGCTGCCCGGCCATCATCTGCGGTGTGTACCAGGTCTGGCCCTTCCCACCTCCCTCCCTGACCTGTTGTATGTTCCTTCATGTCCCTGGGAGGATGGAGCTCAGCCTGCTTGGTTTGTTGGGATTTTTTTAAATCATTTATTTATGAACACCTCGTGGCAGTTCTCCTGCTGGTTTAGTGATAATAATAACAACACTTGTTACCCAGTGGCAGCAAAATACTGGTTATTTCTGAGGGCAGTACTGGCCTGTTTTATTTTCCATTTCATATATAATAATAGGAAGTATGAAGGTGTGCAGTGCCATAAATCTTCTCTTCCCCAGCAGGATAACATCCAGGCCTTCTTGGCAAACACGAATGCCGATGACAGATTATTTGAGGGATTTTTATTTTACTCTGGCATTCAGTCTCATTAACAATCTGATGGGTTGTGGGGGTTTTTTTGGTGGGGTTTTTTTTTTTTTTTTCTTTTTTTTCTTTTTTTTTTTGGCTCTTAAAGGACTGTGAAACCAGATAACTTTTCCAAATGCATCTAGAAGTCTGGAATTTAACTTCTGTTATTTTGTCCTTAGGTTAGTTTCCTGTCGTAGTTATTGTATATTGATGGATTTTGCTAAATCCCCCTCGCTGGAAAGTTCCTTTCATCTTTCTGGATTTTACAGTTAATGAATAAGAAAACAAATCTGATTTTAGAAAGTGTTGCCATTGATTTCAATAGGCACTTAATTGGATAATTATAGTTATGTTTACTTTGTATATGCGGCAAGAGAAGTAAGATCAAATGGAAAAGCTACAGGTTTTCGATTAATAGAGAAACACAGCCTTTTCTGCAATGCATGATTAACCTTTGGGAGCTGTTTTCATGGGAGAGCTGAGAGTGGAAGTACCAAGCTGCATTTAGGTTTAGGGATTTATCAGTGTACGAAAACCATCTGTACTTCTGTTTGAATAAAGTTGCTTGAAAGAGCATGCATACACACCTTGGGGTAAATTTAACATCAGCTGCTGAAATAAGATCATCAAGTGCTGAGGGTAGACCTTTCTCCAAGGGATGCAATCCTCCTTTACATTGCTTATCCCCCAGAGCACCTGGTGCTGGTTGGTGACTGGGGATGTTGGGATGGATCTGCCTGTCTCATCCATACAGGGAAAACTCCTTGGTTTTTTGTATGTGTTTTGTAAAGGTAATTATAAATGTGCTTGTTGTGTTGCTAAGAACACCCACATCTCTGAATTTGCTCTGTGCTGCTTGAACATCTGTTACAAACTGCCATATCTAGTTAAAGAAGCAGTCAGCATCCTTCACCATGTACATCATTTTCCTGCTATTTTATTTTATTGAAACATAAAAAGGATGATTCAGTTTTGTTGACTGACAAGGCAGCTCAGTGGGGTTTGGGGTACTTCAGTGAGTAATTTATGTACGTGGGCCAGAATCAAAAAGCAAAGGCCCTGTTTTTCCCACATCACACAGTGCTTGAAAGAGGCTGTCACACAGTTGTTTGAGAAAGCAACTGAGAGTCAAAACTTAACTTCCTCTTCTTGGTTCTGGTACTGCGTACATAATAGGATGTGGGACAAATCATTAGTATCTCTCTTCAGGTAATCAGATATGAAACTGGTATTCCTGTTAGTATCCTTGCCCACCATGTTAGTTTGGCTGATGTTTTTTGGTAAGAAAAAAGAAGTCATACGGGGTCCAGTATTGAACAAAATGTCTGTCATTGTAATTTGGGGCTTAGAATAACATTCAGTTCTGTAGCATTACATTTTGTCATTGCTGGAGCTTGCTGGCCTGGGAAAGAACAAAGTGAGTCACATTGTGAAACTACCTGGGGGTGAGACCTGAGTGGAGAGAGGAGGAAGAAAGAAAAAGTTAAATGGAAATTAGGATTAAACTTTTTCAGCTCCACTGTTTAGATGTGTTAAGTAAAGCTTGTGATAGATCAGTTTCAGGAGCTGATTTCTAGTTTTTATTTAGGGAAAGGGTTAACAGTCTGAGAAATGGCAAATGGCAATGCTGGTGTTTTCCTTTATGTACCAGCACAGTTCATTGGGGGGTTCCAAGAAAGAAATTGTCCTTCCTTTTCCATTCCCACCATATGTAAAAGCTGACTGTAGCACTTCAGGAGAAGGAGCAATAAGCTGTATTACATGCACCTGTAAGAAGTATCTTCATGCACATGTATTCATTTGCTTCCATTCGCAAACTTCATTGAGTGTTCAGGTACAGGCAGAAAAAGCAAATACAAAAGTTTTTCTTTTTTAGAAAAAGTAATTAGTAATCAAGTCTTTGGGCTTGACCATAAGGTTGAAGTTACTTTTAACAATCTTACTGAACTGAAGCTTAGGAGATGGAATTCCTGTTGTGTGCTCTGGAGAGACTTGCAAGAGTCACTGGAAAGTCAGGATAAAGCCTTGGATGGGAGGCTGCTGAAATGCCTCCCTCTCTGTGGTTTGGGACGATCCTCTAGCATGTCTTCATGATGGAATAACTATTGCCAGCTTTGTCTCTAAAGGAAAGAACTCCTTTCTTAAGAAAATTTATCACATGTTCAAACCTTGTATTATAAAATGCGATAGAGGACCTTATTTCTCATCTTTTTTTTTTTTTTTTTTAGAGAAAGAAGAATGAAAAACAATTCAAAGAGAAATTTGAATACAGCAGTAAATGAGTTGTCATTTCCACTAGCAGAATAAGATGATCAGTGTTGTACATTAGTAAAATCTGTGAACTTCTCAAGAACGTATGCATAGCTCAAGTAAAAATGACATTAAAAAAACCTAAAAACTCCCTCATTTATAGCAGAAGCAAACTCTACATCATGCTCCAAATATCTGCAGACTGTAGTTCAGATAGACATATCCAAACCCTCTCTCCTGAAACCATCTGGCAGATCACAGTAAATCACACTGTCTAAAGATCTAATCCGTGATCTGCTGCAAAAGGTTTCGAATATAACCAAAAAGGAGGCCTTACACCTGTGTTATTTTCAGGTACCATCTTGACCTGTTCTGTTGCCAAGATCTGCCATAAGTAGCAGTGCTACCATGAAGCCTGGGTAGGCTTTCCTCCTAGTGGGGCTGGAGCATGACAGCGGGGCACACCAGCAAGGGAGGAAATAAAGCTGGTCACTCAAAATGTCAGGTGGCAATCAAAGCTGCAAGTAAATGAGCTGGGCTTCTGCAGTAGCTCGTGACTGTCTGCAGTAGAAAATTCCTGCAGTAGAAAATTCACCTATTTGGCTCAGGACTGAATGTGTGAAATCCTTGCTCGGTTATAGTCAGTAGCTATTTTTTTTCCAGTATGGGCATTAAACCCAGCGATGTCCAGCCTTACATAGAGTGAGCATGTGGGCAGACCCCAAAAAGGATCTACGAAGTGCTGTAAAAGCCTTGGTTGTAGTGTATGATTGAGCACATCTGTGCAGTGATGGAAAGCTGGAGCGACGCTGCTTTGGGTTTTTGCCTTGAGGGTGCTCCTCAGCTTCCCTAGCTGTCCTTGCTGTAAGGGAAACCTGGCCCGGGATGCTACATACATCCCTCTGGCACTGCATGTGTGGGCCAGGGATGATGTTGTCCAACCAGGACCACAGTGGCTTTCTAGAAGCTGGTCCTGGTGTGCCACCAGTCTGTTCAGGTTTGTCCAGTTAAAGCTGGTGACACCATGAGAGGGGCAGCTCCCCGCTCTGCTCTCCAGCCTGGGTGGCATGAGTAGTGGGGAAGCCTGTCAAGACATCTCTTTGTACCTGTTTTTGCATCTGTTGAAGCTGATTGTTTCACAGCAGAGTAGTGTAATTCTTTTGTAAGCAGTTGGATTTTTTTTGCCTTTTAATTTTTTTTTATTTTACTTTATTTTCCCAGCCCAGCAAGAAGGATGCTTGGGACATGGTAGTACATCTTGCAAGCAGGGACCTCTGTGACAGTTTAATGGGCTGACGGAAGAGGCAGCACTGGCATGCTGTTAGGCTGTTTAAATGGGCTTAGAGCTTGTTTCAGAAAACCTGCTCTCTTTTTTCCCTCTCTCTGCCTCCTTTCTTTCCCCCCCTGCAGACAAAAATACATCATTGTCACAAACGAAACTGTTTAATTTTAATAACTGGCCTAGAGCTAAAGCTGACAGTGGGAGAGGAGCTGTTTGGTTTGCAGTCACTGACAGCTGAAATAAACTACCTGTTCTCTTGGAAGGGATGGACAGCCAGTTTGTTTGGTTTTCAGGACACTTTGATCCCTGTAGAAACTTCTCTCTCAAAAAGAAGGGAAAAAAAAAAGACTGGAATTGTGGCAGCTTGGTGTTACTGACTGTTCTTTATATGTAAGGCTCCAAGTATGATGGGGAAAGGCAGTGTGTAGACATCCCTTGTCTCTGTAGTTCAGACCTCTTTGTTGAGAGCAGCTCCTCATCATGAAAGGCTGCTGTCACCAGCGCCTTGGGAGAGACTTGGGGTCCTGCTAAAATAAACATCCCTACCAGGCTGGTTGACAAGACCACTTCGGCGTAGCCAAAATGGTCCAGGTTCTCAAAACCCTGCCCTGAAGTGATGAAGGCTGGATGATTAAGTTAGATATTAAATAATCTCACAATGACTGGTTTTACCTCTGGCTCTGTCAGAAAGTCAGCCTTCTTATTTTGCCAGTTTTCAACAGAAAATGGCAGCACTCCCATTTCCTCTTCTCCTCCCTCAGGGCCTGCCACCCTTTTTATTTCTACTTTTTTCCTCCCAGGGCCATTAGACAACATGTAAATTATTGTTAATAAGGCCAGAACAATACTGCGTCCCCAGTGGGATCTTTAGAGTCAAAGCCATCGCGTGCCAGCAATCAGTGTGATACTAATTTTGGCTGTATCTGCCCCAGGGTTTGGAGGTCAGGTGGAAGGAGGCCAGAAGGCATGGACCCAAGCAGGACCTGTCCCTGCAGCCCCCCTGCCCCACAGCAGTCTCTTGGCCAGGCTGTGTCTGGGGGCCCTCCTGACCCCCCAGCAAGGCTGGTGGACTACAAGGCACTGGCTCCTTGCCCTGCCTCTCCTGCAGCCTTATCAGATGTCTCTCAGAGGAGACAAATCCTCCCCTGGACAGAGACCTTGCCGACCACTTCTTTCCCTCCGTCTGCCTTCCGCTGCTCCAGAGAGGCATCTTTGTGCTTGAGAAATAAGAAAGCATCACATGGCTCATTTTGACATGAGCTCCCACTTGAAATATGGGAATGCTCAGTGGCAAAAGGATGGCCAAAGGGCAGCTGGCAATCCTGTTCTCCTGAGCTTTGATATGCAGTCTCCAGAAAGCAAAGATAGGCTGGGGGAGCTATGGAGAAGATGCTGTAGTCCCATATATGCCTCCTCTGCCCCAGACCCTTCCTCCTGGAAACCCTGAGAATCTTCCTGCAGAGTGACATGCTGGCAATGCATGCCTTAACATCAGCTCTATCAACTGCATGGACTGTGTGCTACAGCTCAGGAGGAAAGGTAGGGCAGCTGCCTTCAGACCTTGGCCGTGGGCTAGTTTCTGTCTCTGCCTTTGCTTTGAAGTCATGGCATTTTGTCAGTGGGATTGTTTGAGAAGAGGAATTAGGGCATTTTCGAGGCTCCTTTTGTAACACCTTTTACAGGGGGGTGGCTGTAACTCTAGTGAATATGGGAGAGGAAAGAGAAATGTACCTCTGACATCATTGGCTAAAGTCAAGCATGCAGAGTACATGGGATGATTGTGTCAAGGCTGGGGTTTCGAGTTCTCTGTTTCTCCTACAAGAATTGCCGAGGGGTGTGTTAGCCCTGTTCAGGGCAAGGGCTGAAATCCTCACTTTGATTGCACTTTTGGAAATGGCAAATCCCCAACATTGTATCTTCACCTTAGGTTTTAGTGGGTGAACAAAATGAAAAAGGAATGCTTTGAATGTTATAAAGTACTTCAAAGTAGTGGTTTGTTTTTTTTTTTTCCTCTTGCTGGGGATTCTGCTAGCTCCCCAGTGCTGTGAACCCAGACGTGCTTACCTTTAAGAGGTAACGAGCCTCACTGAACTCTGACTTCCAGGGAAGCAGGATGAGAGGGTTGAAGCAGAAAGTGAAACTCTCTAAAACCAAAGATGTAACAGAGCAGCCTTCTTTCATTTTCCCAACTGAGCATAATGCAAAAAATAAGCAGTTGGCACAAATGACTAATGCAGGTTTGCCAGGAGGATGATCAAAAGCATGCTGAATTCAGCAGTGTGTTTTGCATGAAATTAACAGGGTTTTGCATCAGACACATTGAAAGGGAGGCAAGAATGTTTTTTGGAAAAAAACAGAAAAGTCTTTTAAAAAAATGTGGAAAATTCTCCTGTTCTACCTCCTACGTGTTTCTATTGTCAAACAGTCACTGATCTTATTTTAGACTTGACCTTCATGTTCTTTCCACAGCATTCAGGCTGAATGACATGTTATTCAAGTTCTCGGACAATATTATGATATATCTGCTTTTATATTTAGCTTTAACTTTTATTCTCCTTATAAACAAATCCACCTAATGCAACTACCACCTATCCAGGGAAAGTATTTCCATTCCCCTCGGTTTAATTTGGACAAATTTGGCATGAAAACATTCAACAGTTCCATAATAACCTTTGCAACAGGATGCCTGCTGTGCTGACATGCAGGTCTAGAGCAACTTGTACCATGTGCCAGGAAATTGCATTCTTAAGAAAAATCTAGGCATAAATTCTGAACAATCAACACTTAAATTTTGAAAAGTCTGGCAGCAAGCTGTTATCTGCCTCATGGGTTTTCACTTTAATAGCTTTTTGCTTTCTGAGCTCTACCTCTTGGTCCTTAATGCAGGCTGTATGCCTCTGGCCCAAGTAAGCTGAACTATGTAAAGTGGAGAGAGGGGCAATTAGTTGTTTTTCTCTTGTTTCTTGCATGCCTGTGTGCTCCAGCACTGCACCTTCATGCAGCAGGGGTGATTTCTTTCCAGAAGAAAGCAGAGCTTAGCTGGAAGTTACACAAATGAGCATTTAGCTCTCAGTGGGCATTCACACTGCAGGAGTTTGCTGGGTTGCAGTGCAGTTGAGCCTTGCCTCCTAGTTCAGAGGGCAGGAAAGGGGATGGGAAGAGGTGAAATATCACTGTACCTAAGTGTCCTAGATCAGCCTGGGGTATCCTTCACCCTGGGACAAGCCAGTTTGCTGACATAGAAGGGGACTGAAGAGTACCCTGACTGCAGGGTAAGAAAAGGTTTTCCCTGCCTTGAGGTGTCTGAGCACTTCAGTCTTGCTGCTCATCTCACTGGAATCGGAGCAAACAGAATTGTGTGGATGCCCATCTTCTAGAACTGATGCCAGCTTGGCTGGAAGGCTCCATAACTCTCGTATGTTCCTAAAACCTTCATTACTCCTACTTAATGAAGAAACGTCATGGCTGGAAGACCTTTATGTGGCATGCTGGCAAGACCCTGTAGATGTGTGTCAAATGTAACATCAACAAAAAAAGGGTGGTTGTAGATGCATGCAACTGCATCCAAGAGCTTTGGTGCTAGGAGACTGCAAGAAAAACTGACAGAACAATTATGGCTCGTTGGGAAAAAAGAAACCCAATGTTTTTCGTGATGAGTTCAGTAAAGCAACTGTCCAGTTTAATCAGCAAAATATTAAATGGGATTCTAGGAGGAGGCAGGGATGGGGCAAGGGTGTTCCATGGATATGAACTCGAAGCAAAATGGACTGCAAAACTGTGTGAACTGAACCTCATCAGGGAAAGCTTACTAAAACTTAAACCAGGAAAAATAACAGAGCTCCATAAATAGCTAAATTGAAAATTGAATGCATTTGTCTGTGTGTGTGGATGCACACGTCTATCTATGAAGTCAAGTGTAAAAGAAATACAGTAGTACTTCATGTGTTGGTGGTTTTTTTTAAGTAGTGGAAAATGTTTTAATGATTTTCTTTATTTTTTTTTATTTTTTTTTCCGAGAGACAGTACATTATGTTCTGTTCTTAGGGCCAAAAATACAAAGTGCCTATTTTCATGAGGAATCCTACAGAAGGAGGAAGGGAAAGTATTATGCAGTGTAGCAAGGGTATAGTAGCCATTCCACAGTGATTACACATCCAAGCAAAGCATGTACTAGAAAACTCAAAAATATATTAGAAGCGGAAAACAAGATGTGTGAAGTGTTTCCTATTCCCTCCCCACACTTAATGACAACTGAGCGAGCAGGGAGGCAGTCATGGAGTTTAAATTTAACCCCTTGTATTTGATAGTAAGACTGTATTTCAGTGGCAGGCAGCAAGCATGTTATGTACTCATGCAATTGGGGACTTCCTCTGCTTATTAATTTTTCTCCCTCGAAACTTTTAGTTATTTTTGGTATGTTAAAATAGTCCAGACACAAACCAGAAGAGACTAGAAGCACTAAATAATGCAGTAGACATTCAGGAATTAAGATAGCTGAAACAAGTCCCATCCTGAATGGCTCCTTAATTAAAGTACAAAAGTGTTTTTAGTTTTATGCCAATAATTTGTGATTCAAAGTGTGGCCCCTCACCCTCCTCCCATTATCTTTTCATACCTTTCATTCATCCTGCAGTGGTCAAATGATGAATGAAATCAGTCTTATGGGAAAAAAAAAGGAAAAAATAATAAAGCAAAACTGCTTATTTTCATATAGAATTCAATGAATTAAAGAATCTGTACAGTTGTTCAATTTGATTTAAGAGCAGGATGCAGTCTGGAGTGTAATGCCCTCATATCACGAGGGAATCAAATTCGTATTCAAGTCTCCTTTGCCGGCTTGTTTAGTCATTTGTGATAACATCAGTAGCTTGGTAAATGATGTAATGGGAGTTAAATCAGGATGACCAACATAAACATCTGTCAGTGCATGTGAACATTTGATGTATGACCCCAGGGCCCAGTGCAGCAGTCTGTATCTTGGCAAGCAGTCCTTGGACGTCAGTGTCACTCGAGGTTGCAGGATCACACACTGGAGAAGATACATGCCGTCTCCCCTGTGCTGTTAACTGGTTACTGGGTACGTGATCTGGCTGGTTGGTATCGGGTGTATTCCTTAGCAGCATGCCCCCTCCTTAATTAACTGTGGGCATAACTCACCTCAGTGCTGCAGGTCAGGGCAAGGTATTTGCATCACAGTGCTTCCCCTGATGAGCCTCAGCTGGCGTTGGGTGATGAGTAGGCTCGTGGGGGTCCTCTGAATGCAGGAGAGTTTTACAGAGATAACTGTTATCATTCTGGGTAGCTATATAGATTAAGATTCACAGTCTGATTTTGTACCAAAGAAATCAGCCTTACTGTTTTGTGATGGTAATATCAGAGCAATCATTTCCTAGGCTTGGATTATACGAGTGTTATTTTCATTCAGATAATCTTGTCATCATGTTTTTGCATGGATTTGTAATTTTCTGAAAGCAAACTGGCTGGTATATGCATGTTCCTCATTAATATTTTTTTATTATCATTTTTTAATGAGATCCATATAGGAAACTAATAGTATCTAATACAGACAAATGTGTAAGTTATTGAATGTGTGTGGCTGCCACAGAAATGGACAGAAAGGATCTGAAAAAAGCATCTTGCAAAAGGCAGCAGAGAGCTAAGGGAACTCTGCCAGCTATGTTTTGGATTAAATTGTTCTTTGAAGGCAAAGTTTTTGGTGCAAAGGTAACACAGATGCGAAACACCCCAGTGAGGGGCACCAAGGGCAGAGGGCTCTGGTTCCCCTGTCATCAGTGGGAGCCTTAGCATGCGCAGTGGCTGGACATGAAAACCGTGGTTGGTCCCATATGCCCGCCCATCCCAAGAGCAGCTTTGCTTTAATGCATGGAGATACGTAAATACTGTTCTCATTCATGGTACATTCTTGCATAAACATGGTTGCTTTCACACAAAAAAATGGGCGTTTTTAGCTGTTTTACTTCTTTTTAATAACTTCAAGGTACTGCATGCTTGTAATTTACTTCAAAAGAAGTCTTTTATCGGTCTTGAATAAATACATGAAGTTGCAAAATGCAGACATCTTATTGCCATGACTTTTCAAAATAGAGCTGGCAGCATCCCTCAGGTTTTATTGTTAATGTAATCTAGAGTCTGTTTGCAACAAGGAGTAAGTTATGTATTCCAGACTTATTAGGATTTTAGAGGTAAAATGCAAGCCATTCAAAATTGCAAGTGACGCCCCATTACTTCAAAATAAATTTATAGAAAGAAATAATAAATGCATGCTACAATATTTTATCTCTTTAAAGAGGAACTACCAAAAAAATCATAGTTAGCTGGATATGATGTTAAAATTAAAAGTGCCAGAACAGCACATTGTTATTCTAAATGAGAAGAAAGACTGAAGAAAGAAACCACCCCTCCTTGCCCGCAGATGTGCACACATGCACCACACATGCCCAATTTGGCTTTTACAAAGTATGCTGTCAAGTGAATACTGTCATGTTCCCTGTTTAATCAGTTTCCTCTTTTATTTGTGCGCTGTTGTATATGAAAGGAAATCTGCTTGTAAAGTCAGGCTTTTTAATAATTCATTCACAAATGATTAGAGTTCAAGGAGAAAGTTGTTCCTTTAAATGACTGAGCCAAACAGGAAAAAAACACGGGTATCAGAGGATGAAAATCACTTCTGCCTACATTATGTATTGTATATTTAAATTCCATTTTCAGGCTTAAAAATTAGGTAGGGCAGGACCAGCTGCAGCAGGATGTCCATTCCAGGAGATTGGAGATGCTGATCAGCGCCCGCACAACCGCCATTTACACAAATGAAGCTGTGCTGACTGATTTGGTGGCATGGCATTTGGAGGCAGGTGGAGGGATGGCGAGGGCAACTTGGCAGGTGGGCAGGGCACGGGACTGGCTGGGCTTCAGCTCTTTGGGTGATTGAGCCTGTGCTCCGGGAAGGGTCTTGCAGTGGGGTTTTATTTCATGTTTTCCCTGCTTTCTCTTCTGAAAAAAAAAAAAAACCACCAAAAAAACAGCTACCAAGGGCCTGGATTCAGGAGTGTGTTTAGACTTGAAACTTCCCTTTGAAATCTCTGTCAACACTTTCCCAACATTCGGCTAAACAGTGAAACAACAGCATGAGGACACTGAAGCAGAGATGAGAGCCTGTGCATTGTACTCATTCCGCTCTCCAGAACCGTTCGCATGGCCCCAGAAAGCCTCTTTCTATTAATGAGAGCATTCTCTTCAACTGCTTTGCTTTCCAGGAGCAGCCTAACCAGCTGCAATCCATGTTTCCAGTATTTGCAGGGGGGTGGTTGCACAGGTGCTGCTCAGACCCTGCATGGTGAGACACAAACACCGTTCCATTTGGGGGGGGAGGGTGGGCTCGGCAGGGATGGTCCGCACTTCCCTCATGCAATGCCAGTATGTTTGCGTGTGGTTAGTGTACATACCATCCTTGGGGATGCTGCCATGCCTTGCACTTTGTCTCTCATGCTCCTGAAGCCACACTTGAACGAGTGAAGGAATGTTGTCTGAGTCACTCGAGTGTGATGATGCCATTTAGATGTGACTGAAGCCCAAAAGATGATAGCAGTGTGAAGAGGAAGAAAGATAGCACTTGTCAGATAGTACTCTGTGGTCAGCAGATGCAAGGATATTTATAAGTCAATATTGCATGTATGGTCAAGAGCGTCTTGGCTATGGAAATGCATCATCTCATTTATTCAGCTGGAACAACCTCAGTCCAGGCCTCTGGTATTATATGAGCTGGTACAAGTCTAAGCTGTAGGTGTCTGAGCATGGGAAGGAGTTTGGTAAGTCCCAGAAGTGTCATTGGGATGTTATCTGCCATGTGGAAAAGGCTGTTCGTAGCAATACAGCGACCCTGGATGTGGCGGGGTCAATGGCTTTCTTGAAAGAATGAGCAAGTGACAGCTGTCCATGGCCTGCAAGCAAATAAACAGTTTGATGCTAGGTGCGGTGCCAGTAGATGGTGCTGAAGAATGGATAGCACAGGTCCCGAGTTTCACGAGGACCCATTAAGACTTCTTGTTTGGTGGCATTTTACTAGCTCCTTGCATGCCAGTCCATGTGTGAACACTGAATTATCAACTGGGTGCCACCTGAGCTCTGAGCCAAACAGGTTACTGAGTGTATTGTAACTTCAGTTTCTCCTGCTAAATTGAAGATGTTTCATGTTTCAAAATTGGGTGTGTTGCTAGTATAGCATTCCCTCTACTAAACATGCTCTGAAACTGCTTACTCACTGGCAGTAGAGAGCATTACTTTAGTGGCTTATCATAACACCCAACAGCTGCTCATTTTCAGTAAAAGGCCAATGTTTATTGGCCTCCTGCTGTTGCCGCTGTGCTCTTCTGTCATATATTGCTTTGGTCTGCTGTCCTCGCGGGTGTGATCGAGTCCCAGCAGACTCTCACTTGACCTTGGTACGCTTTGAGTAATACCCAAAGCTGTCTTTTTTCACCTCGGATTGTATCCTGCTTGCTACAGGTCAGAGCTGCTTGAGTTCATAACTGAGTAGGTCGTTACTATAGTGTTTTCCGTTTGAAGTAGGAAACTGTCTATGCAAGAAAAAAGAAGTAGAATTTGAAATTGTTTAATGAAATATAGTTTCAATATGTTACAAGTTCAATTATGAGTGACTTTCCAGTATTAGTTTTATATCCTTTTAATGTGGAGTCTAAATTAGGCCACAGGAAAAGGATGATCTGGCTTCAAAGAAACAACTAGGCTGATTGTGTTCTTCAGATTCGTGGAAAACAGCTGTGGTAGCTCCCAAGAAAACAGTGGTAGCTCCCAAGCTTTCTTCCATGCTAGCATACAAGATGTGGGTGCAAGATGAATACTTCTCCTGTGTGGGAGTTTAGAGGAGAGGCTTGGAAAAATTACCAACAGAGCTGTAGACCTGTGACAGTAGGATCTTTTAGAGGTGTGTGAGCTAGGGGAGGGGGACAGGAGAAAAGGCATCCCACATCCTCTTCATGCAACTGTTAAGCCTCATGGACTGAGACCACATTGCATAGATGCATGAATACATTCTTTTTCACTGATGCTTGCCCATTAAGAAAAGTTTCTTTAAGAATGTAATTTTCATTCCTTTGATTGAAATGCAACCCTACCCAAATGCATCCTATGGGAGGCATGCCTTGTGCATGTATTACACATTCACAAACCTTTGTGGGTTGCTTTGAAGGCAAGTGGGTATGTAGCTAACTGCTGAATTAAGAAAGATCTTCAGAGAGGCAGGAGTAGGAAAAGAAAGCGTTATCTTAATACATACGACTTGTATTTAGCTGATCAGTATGTCTTCTTGCTGTTCTTTGTGCAATGTACTCTTCGGATTAAATTTAGAAAACATGGCCCTAATTTTCATGTACTTGCTTGCATGTTAACTTTTGTACATGAAGACTGTACTTATATGCAAAATAAGTCACTTATTTTCCATGTGAGAATACCATTTTGTGCATGAAAAAGCATGTTCATGGGGCATCACATGTGTGCAGAGCAATAGGCCGTGAAAATCACCAGTGATTTGGTTGTATCCAAGCTGGAAGGTGGTACCACAGGGAATGCTCCATAGAAACCCTTTGAGAAGCCCGTGGTGGTTCTGCCAGGAGAGACTCTTCTCTTTGACCTTTAAGGTTTTGTACTGACTATTCTTCAGATTTCCCTACAGCTTTTCATACATCTTATCTAGGACAGTTAGTTAATCTCCACTGGTCGTATTCAGTACCCAGTGACCTGCGTATGGGTGACTAATATCTGTGTATGTCCAAAGCTTGACATTTTTGATGAGAGATTTCCCAGGATTTCTCTACGCACGTGTTATTCAGAAACCGGTATGGAGGAGCAGTTGATCCTGAACAGATCCATGAACCAGTAGTCTTTTGTTAGGAAAGGGGACACATTGCTTCTGGACAGGCTTTAGGATACTGCAGTATTGGTTTTGGCAAAAGAGGAACAAAGCACTTTTATTGCAGAGAAAGAGTGGCAAATCATGGAAGACTTCAGAAATAGCTGCCGTTCAGTAATCCCACATAAAGGCACACTCTATTCTTTCACTGTGGATGTGCTGCAGGGCTTGGTTTTGGGCTTCTGAAGACCCGTCTTCACAGTTTATGTTACTTAGTGGTTGTCTGAATTGTGACTTCAGAAACATTTAGCTTGGCAGGCAAACTGAAGAAGCATTATTTAAACAACCAAACAGGTACAGGAGGCTATTTGATGTTTGGAATCGTCAACAAATTCTGTTGGATATCTATTTTCAGTGAAATCTTTGTGCTTCAAAGTAGAAATTCTGAGATCAGGTTTTGTTTGAGGATATTAAACTCACAGGGATACAAGTGCTTGTGTGTGAGGTGCTGCAGTTTGGTTTGGGCCAGCAACTGTTGGCTGGCTTGCCAGTGGTAACAGAAGCAATAGCTCTGCCTTGAAAAAAAATATGTGTTTCTCCCAAGAAGCTCCAGCCCTTTCAGCAAATGCAAAAAAAAAATAGCAAAGATCTTCATTGTTTGATGTTATGGATTTCATCAGCGCCTGGAAGGGGAGCACAGTTCATAACTTAAAGCCCTTCCAGCCTCCCTTCCGGCACAGGCTAGTTGGTGTTTCTGACAGAGACTCTTTTCATATGTGTGTCTGAACAGATCCTGTAGCCCATCTTCTGTTTTAAAGCTGAGAAATGCAAGAAGTCCTTGTGAGTGGTATTCATTCTACCTGATTTTCATTGCACCTTCCTTCTGGCCAGGCTGTGATGCCTTTGCAGTTGCCGAGGACTGTTGGGGCTATCAGAGAGCAGCCACTGACACTCTCCAAAGCTACTCGCCCTGGTCCCTGTTTGCAGCAATGGTCAGACCTTGCAGGCTGCATTTGTGCCCAAAAAGCATGAGAGAGTATTTATCTGACTTTTTTTTTTTTTCTCAGCAAATGTCAGTATTTCAGTGCAGTGCTTTTGCATTGCTCTTTGTCTCTTTGGGTTTACAAGTTACTGAGACTTAGAAACCTTGTTTATTGTTCCCCCTCTCACTTTCACATGACTTTTTATTGAAGGCCTGAGCACTTCATAGGCAGAGTGTTAAATTCAACATTCTTTTTAAATTAAATGTACTGGGGTGACCTAATCAGATGCTAGCTGGTTGACCGCAGGAATGGGAACCATGATACTCTGTAATCGAGTTTAATGTTAATTCACTCTTTGACCTTAGGCAAACAGCTTAGTTGCTGCAAAATGGGGATGATAATTCCTTTGAAATGTTGACAGAAAATTGAATAAATAAGCAGGTTTTTATGGATCAGCCAGTCTTATTTTCAAAGGAACGTCAGGGCTTGCATTCTTTCAAATGACTTGGGAATCAAGGGATATAGCGCAGGCTTGTGGATCACAGAGCACTTACTGTGTTTTCTTGTACTGAGCCCTGTATCTCAGCTTTCTGTTACGTGCGTGGGTTTTTTTTCAGAGCGGAGTGAGGGATTCATGCGTTGCCTCCAATGACCATGCCATTCACCATTTTACACCTTGTGATGTAGAGAAACGAGACCAATGGGCATCCTACTTCCTCTTCAGGCAGAAATGTAATACTCAATTCCATGCTGGTTTTAGTTTTGAAGTAATGTGCCTTTATATTAAATAATGACATTAATAAACTTTGCTCCATAAGGTTAAATGCAGCAGTGGCTTCATTTGCTGTCAGTGAGTTTGCTTCTCAGGCTTTGCCTGAAATTTCCTGTGAAACCCAAAGTGGTCCACTTGCTGTTTAACATCCCAGTGACAAAACACCTCGTGACAGCGCAGCAACCTTTCCAGGTTTTAATTTCTCAATTGTGTTTTTTAAGTTTTGATGTGCCATTTGTTTTGATACCTGGTATTTTTCAGGTCACGCTTTTATTTGGTGGGAATAGCATAAACATGTATTAAAAGCAGAAAAGCCTGAGGAAATGGTTAGAAGCTATTCCCCAAATGTAAATAATTTCCTAAATTTTGGGCTCTACAAGTCTGATGTGTTTTAAATGGCCTTCCAGAGTGCAAAACGAAACTCAGCGTGGCATTTAACCAGCAGTTTACAGAGGTGCTAGTTATTCCACTTGGCTATATTTAGGAGTCCAGGAAACAACAATGACCAAAAAAAAGAGAAACATTCTTGCAAAAAAATTAAAGGAACAGTTTCAGCTATAAAACTGATGTCTACAGCAAAAAGCCACAGCTGCTTAATGTTACCAAAGCATAATAATTGTGACAGAGTTACATCCCAATCTTTCTTTAAGACATCTTCACCCATGTGAAGGCCTCTTGATTTAAACAGGGCTCCGCAGCAGCAGGGGTTTATGTTAGATGATCCTGGTAAAACTGGACTGCTCATGTAAATCAAAGCTTATTTTTGCATTCCAAAGGAGAGTGAGATACAGGCCATATGATGCAACCTTTATACAGTGACTCTGCAGTAGTGAAGTCTCAGCTGGATGCTGTGCCCAGCTTCCAACAAAAAGCAGTTGACCAGTCTGAGAGGGAGTCCAGAGGGCTGCCCTATGGTGTGGAAGCATCTTCCACAAGGAAAATCAGAGCAAATACGATGTGTTTGGTATGTGAAAGAGCTCAGAAGGCAATGGGATGGCAAGATAAATCTTCAAATGAGCAAGAAGCAGCCACAGATCCCGAAGGGAGTAGGGCAAGAGCAGAAGTATAAAAAATATATATAGGCATAGTTGAGGGACCACCTGTAGCTTAGTGAAACCTTACTTAACAAAGACAAGACAGTACAATTAACATAGGTAAGCGGACATAATTTGTCCCTCTCCAGCAAATAAAGTAGGTAAAGTAACTTAAGTTGATATTTTGCACTCTGCCTTATGAAGTGATGTAACTTTTAACAACCTTTAAAATAGTGATTGTGAATGAGTCAGTGTTTCGCAAGGGCTTTGGTCAGCTGTTCCCATTTACTGCTCTGGAATCTCACTTTTATCATGCAATCTCCCTGAGCTTCTCATGTGTTTAAAACCAAAGTTACTGTCATTATACTGAGATACTGTCATAATTAAGTTTGGAAATTCTTAGATGATAAACTGTGATAGGTGCTACTTAAATACACAAAGAGGCAGCTACCCCCTTGTGCAGGTCTGTGACTGAATTGCTTTCCTGCTATAGTATGGTTCATTCATTTCTCATCACGGCACTTTTATAGCCTTAGCAGATTTATCTTCAAAAGGGTGGGTTTTGCTGCAAGAAAGTGCTAGAGAACATATTGATGCAAGTTTCCTTCCTTAATCCCCACCCTCCTCCAGGATAAACTGCATTTGTACTAGCTGAGCACGCCTGTGTGATTACGCTGCCATAGTTCCACTGGACAGCTATTCCTCGTGCTGACCTGGCATCAGCCCAGGCTGCTTTAAACACAAGATGCATTACAGATTAGAGGGCATCCTCTTGAATAGGAGCATCAGCAGGCCCAGCCCAGGCGCAGACATCGTATTGTTATGAAGGGGAGGGAGCTTGTCTTGCAGTACTAGTCTCAACATCCTCCGGCCGTGCCAAAGGGAGAGCCTGGGAATGACTATGTTAAAGGGTGGATTGACATTTAGCTCTTATGTCTCTCCTCCAGGAGTTTTGCTGCTATTCAACAGTGATTACTTGGTGGCAATCACCCCCTTTGCCCTCTTTGCCTTCCTCTCAGGCAGGTAGGAAGTAATTTTATAGCCAAGCACCCTTTTTGCCTGTCCTCCCTCCCACCCCAGCCCGTTGCTACAAGCAGGTCAGCAGCAGTGGTCAGAAGTATCCCTAATGAGGTCCCTAGCTGCTCAGTGGGCTGATTTGGTTGTAGATTTTAATAATGAGAGGTTATTTTGTTAGCGGCTTTACTTTCCAAGTCTTTTCCCCCTTCCAGCACCCCTAGGTACAGCTCTACTGGATCAGTTACCATCTGCTCCAGTGTTTGCATTTAGCCTGCAGGGCCTGTGATCTCAGAAATATTTCCTGTAAATGGGATCGCTCATGCCAGGCCTGTCACACAATAGATATATAATTGGATAAAACCTAAACTGAAAACAACAAACAAAAAGAAAACTACATGACTACATATTGTGCCATACACAGCGCGTGAGGCTGTCCAAAATGGGATACACTCCTTGTTTATGTCTGAAGCTCCTCTGGTATATCTTTTTTATTCCCCTTTGCTGTTTAAGAAAGTCAAATTAATGTAATAACTAAATTCCACGGTGCATTTTTTCCTCACTTAATATCTGATTTGAGCAGCTTGCAGTACACAAGCAGAACAGCACTAGCGCCACAACAAATGCATTTGTTACATTTTAAGTCTTGATCCTCATCTTGGATACCAGCAGTGGAGGTATCCACTGGAGCCCACATGGAGGTTGGAAATCTTTCTCTTTCTCCAAGGGTTGGCTGTGCACAGCATTTCTTGTTCAATGGCAAGCAGGATGATACATGGCCTGAGAGCAAGGCTGGGCCCCAGGGGAAACAGCACGCAAAGCACAGGCAGCCAGTCCCCTGGTCAACAAGAGCAACGGTGAGCATGGCAAATGATACATCACTGATCCTTGCAAAGGAAAAAGAAATGCAAAATGTCTTTAAACCTAGTTTGAAGGCCTCCTTGGCAGGGGTGTGGGTTTGTGTGAGACACATACTGTCCTCTTTGGGACAACTCGCCTTTGGGACCTGCCAGCCTTTCTGCAAGAAGGTGGAGTTGATGAAAAACATCTGATGTGATGAATCCACGCAGGAACATAAAAAAAACCCAAATCTGATTAAATAAATCAGAAATTGATCACTGTGGTTTTCCCCGTGTTCATAATGTAAATTTTCTTCATCATCGCTGCAAGAACAAACTGTAAATCAAGTCTGTGCTGTTATTCTAGTAGTAATGAGCTTACAAATACATTTTGTGTTTTGTTGGAGGGACTGCAAATGCTGTGTGCTAGTCAGAGCTTGCAAAAGCTGCTCGGAAGTGCACTGCACAACATCAAGGAAAGAATTGAATTCAGCTTCAGTCAAGACCAGTAACTGGTTTTTATACTTAAAAAAAAAAAGGAAAAATCCCCAACCAAAAGCTGCTCATTTGTCTGTGGAAGATAAAAAAAAAAAACCAAAAAAAAAGCGCCCAGAGTTTGGATTTGATTGCCTTCCTGTAAAGTAATAACAGTAATCCTAATAAAGGGGCTGATTTGCAAATTTCTCCCAACAGACAGTGCCATAACGTTATACTAACTTTGGCTTATTTATGGTAAATGGACTCTAAAGCACCAGAAATACAAACTTTTAATCCTTTCTAATTCCAACATAAATGGATTACATTTTATCAGTGTAGCTTATCTCCTAGAACTCTGCCTTTTTCCTTGCATCCTTTTTTACAAACCCACAAAATATTATTTTAGTCTTTTTTTCTTTGGCCATGACCAACAATTTCTAAATCAGGAATAAAATCCTAGTGCCATTTTTGGCAATGAGCTATGTTATTGGTTTCTGCAATGCCAGCATGTCATCAATAAGGGTTAAATACAGCCCTGTAAATTCACCCTTCCTAAAAGAAAGTGTCCTGATATCTTACAGCAGCTTCCATTTGCTGTTTGAACTGTAGGTTTAGTGGTTCAGAATAAAATCAGGTTTGATGAGCCTTAAAGAAACAAATAAACCAAGCCAGAAGCAATCAAAAATACATGGGAGTTCATAAAAAGTGAGCCTTGGTTTCTTTGTCTAGAAGATTAACACTTCCTCAGGAGGGTTATAATAGGATTGAGCCTTCCCTCTGGTACTTCAAAGACATGTGCTCCTGAAGACTTTTGCTGAGAAACTTGCAGTATCGTTTGCTTTGCCTTTTCTTTGCTTCCTGGTTCCTTTCAAAACTTCAGGGAAGATCTGAAGTGAGGATCATGTTGCTCCTCCTCCTTATTTTTATCCCCCAAATATTTTCTCTGTTTTCTATGCAAATTTTTGTCCTTAAAGAAAAAAAAATAATAATCTGAGTTGACAGTTGGAGATTTTTTAACATAAATATCTCTCTCATGTGTCTACTTCAGCACTTTCACATGCCATATTCTCGCATTTAATGATGTAAAGTAAAACACTTTTGTTTTTAATTCAAAGTGAGCCACAATATGTATTTTTATTACATCTGCAGTGCTGTTCTTTTTTTCTGGGAGAACACACTGTAAGCTTTGATGTCCCAGGCACTGTCTACCGTGTGATGAATTTAGCTCTCAGTGTTCATATATGGTTGTAATGCACTGTCTCCTTTCTTCCATACTTGGGCTATTTCCCCACCCCTGTTCAGATGGTTAGGCTGCTTTCCTTGGTGGTGGAAGCCTGCTTTCTTACTGAAGGCAAAGCAAGCCACTTCCTAGGTAAGTGTTAACTACTGGCCTGGCGACAGCTACTGCTATGTGTTCAGAGAAAAGAAAGCAGATGTATTATGTGGGAGAGGCTGGTCCTGTGCATGGGTTAAGCATGCTCTACTGGTTTGACTCAATAGGTAATAGTTCCTATCTGCTTGGGTTGGGCAGATTTGAAAAGTAACGTTGTGGTGGCCCAACAAGTTTCCCTGGCTCCAAGGCTACATGGTGCCATGCTGGGCTCTCTCATTCTCACTGTAGGTCTTACAGAAACATACGTCCTGCCTAAATGCCTGCAGTTGCCGTTTCTGGATTTGGCCATAAGTTGATGTGCCTGGAGTCAGCAGAGAACCAGACCCAGATACATGCAATCTTTGGCCAGGTGGCTGAATCACAGGATGAAACTCCCTCTGTATGCCCCTAGGAGACATCAAGGAAAGAACCAGAAAGTCCCCAGGCATCTTGTTCATTTAGTTCTTGTTCTTTCTATGACAAGTTTTGCTCTTGTACTGATTGAAATGAGTGGGATTAGACAGGGCACACCAGTTATGATTTAATTTTTCACTTCAAATGTGCTGTCAACCTTTGTAATTCTATTGCCCGGATTTCTCATAAAGCATTTTGGTATGTTAGTTAATACATTTAAATCTACTTAAAAAGCCTCTCTCTCTCAAGAGTAAATGGAGCCCTGCTTAACATTCCTTTTTAGCTTACTTAGGGGGAAAAAAAACGGTTGCCTTTGCCATATTGGCTGACAAAGGGAGTTGCATTCTTACTCCATTTACTCTACTAATTTGTAATCTTTCACTCTAAGTAGCTTGTTTCCATCTTGGTCATTTAGTATCTGCCTTGACTAATAGTGTGGTGTAGCAGCACAATTTCAGTGACCGCAAATAAGCAAGCAAAAGTTGCAGACTAATTCTGGTAGCGGGAGGTGCCCAAACAGAAACTTCCAGCCTGCTACATAATGATTTTCACCTAACCCCGGGGGAAGCAGACCTCTCTGACCAGCCTCTGGACCTGCTTGTTGATTACCAGGAAACATTAACCAAGCTATGGAAAGTACCCATCGCTGGCACTTTTCACATTACTAAGTGGTGCACAGGGGCTCCAGCTGTGCAGTGAATAATCCCAAAGTTTCCCAGTATGGCTGTAGGGTGGTGGGACTTGGCACTGGGAGGGTGTTGAGGGCTTTTTTGAGCAGCTATGACCCTTTTCTGGTCCTCCTCACCTTAGGGAAAAGAGATAGTGGATACCTGGCATGGCCCTGCTGTGGTCAAGTACCCAGGGCTGGTGACGCTGTCCAGGTGTGACCCAGCATGCGGCTGTGGTCCGTGTGATGGAGGGTTCTGTGTCATTGACTTCTTTCGTATTGGAATTGGGCTCCTGGTTTATTGCAATCCTGTAAATTATGCCTTTGCTTGCTATAAATTAACCACTCTATGAAGTGCAAAGTCCAGAAATAAAAGGACATAAATAGTTGGATTTGAAAGCTGTATCATCATCTGTAGATGTTTAAGTGGGGATTTTATCCGTTAGATTAGAAATACCACTTATCTCATCCTTCTGGTTATTTTCACTACCCTTCTAACTTGGAGATAAATATCCCTTAATGGTTTTTTTATGTGTTTTATTTCTTTTTCCATGATGATCAGATCAGTTCTGACTGAAAATGAAGCCAATTATCAAGAACAATAAATAAAAAAGAGGCGAGCATTGCTCCTTCTGCTCTGGAAGAAGGAACAGTAAGTTGAGACAAAACAAATTTGGTTGCCAAATCCAAGTACCAAAGGCAGCAAGGAGAACTCGGGCCCCATCCTAATTAGAGAGATCTAAACACAATGAAAACATATTGTACTGATGTCATATGTTAAAATATTTATAATTGCACAAAAAGGAATTGCAGCCTATTGAAAACATTTACAGAGCTTGCCATTTCTGTGAGCTAAAGAGAAGAGTAACTGAAAAGGACTGGTTTTGCTCAACTGTGAAAGTTTTGCTCTTCAGGTTTCTCCTGTGAGGTCCAATATTACCTTGCCACTTTGTGTTATCACTCGTTAAGATAAACGAAGTGTGCTGCTGACGTTGTATTTGAAGACAGAAGATGATATCTGTCAGGAATTGCTGTTTCCCCAGGCATTCTGTTGTGATTGGCTCTGCTGGAATAATTTCAGCTGCCAGGAAGCCTTTTGCAACACAAGGGCCCTTCGTATTGATCCGGCATGCCAGGTTGCCTGCAGGATGGCCGGGGGCTCCTGAAAGGAGAGGGAGGAGAGCAAGGACATTCGGTTTGGCAAAGACAAATACTTTTGCCTGTGTTCTGCAGAGAAATAGCAGGGGGAAAATTATGTGTTAGAAATCACAGTCCCTTTCAGCAAAACCAGAGAGGCAATAGGAATGTCCACAGCTGTAGGTATAGAGATCTTGAAAATGCTGGAAAGTCAGGCTGAACTAGTTTTCCATAGCTGTGTGTAATGGGGATGGTGGGCAGAAGGCATGGGTGGCTTGCAATGCTCCAGAGTCCACTGTCTCTGGTGGATTGTACTAGCTGGTACACATTGGTGTGTCAATCCACCTGTGTATATTGTGTGAGCAAGATCCACAATATATGTTCCCAAGGAAGCTTATTGCAGATGTGCTCACTTAAATACTCTCTGTAATATAAAAATAGGTTTTTTGGCTGCACACCATGTACTCATTGGAATAGGAACTTTTCAACTGTGGCTTAATTTAATATCTTCCTTGTTGGTGTTTATGTTTCTTAGTATTCATTTACATGTTTTTCTTCCTCAAATGCCATTAAGATCCTTTCGTAAGTAAATCATACAAGCACCTTTTTACATTTGTCTAGTATTAAAGAGCTCTATATATGGACATACTGAGGCTTCTTACTAATGTATTTGATTACTAACATAATTGCTGAGGTGAGTAACTCGAGAAAGGATGCCTTCAACACCTGAGCGGGCAGAAGCTCAGCATCCAGGAGCCTCAACTCAAAGGGGCGAGAGCCACTGAGGGAGCCTCAAGTCCTCGACAGGACTTGCCCAGGAGCTGGCAGCTCCGCTGACACAAGTGGTTGACTCAGAGAGGGTGGCACCAGAAGAGGCGGCAGCAGATTCAAACCGAGCATCATTGGCTATTTCCGCTCAGTTGCTGAGGTGTCTAGCTCGACATAGGATGCCTTCAGCACCTGATCAGGAGGAGGCTCGGTGTCCAGGAACTTCAACTTGGAGCAGCAATAGGCACCGAGGGAGCCTCAAGTCCTCAACAGGACTTGCCCAGGAGCCAGCAGCTCAGCTGAGGCGAGCGGCTGACTCAGAGAGCACGGCGCCAGGAGGAGCAGCGCCAGCCCTGACTGGTTAGAAACCAGCCCAGAGAGCATGAGTGACCAGGAGTACAGTGAACAGGGGGCTTTTGAGGCAGTTAAGGCAGGCAAACAGGGCAGGTTCAAGGCAGTTTGCACAGCAGTTCACATGAGCAGGTGAGCGGGGTGGTGGGCACTTGACCAGGGTCTGGACTAGGAGCTCTGCTCTGGCTGCCCCAGTAGTGGCCAGCATAGGCACCCAGAGTGGATGAGAGGGGAGGATGCAGTGCAGAGCTTGGGGTGTAGAGAGTGCCCGCACTGCTCTCCAGAGGGGAGGATGCACAATGGGCATGGCTGCACTTGATGTGCCCTTGTGGAGCTCCTCCTGCAGAAGGTGGCTGAGCTATGGGATGCTGTTAATAGGCTGAAAGATGACAAGAAAACTGACAGGAAGCAGCACTGATTGCTCCAGGACAAGACTGTGTATGGGCCTCAAGCATCCACTGTTGTTCATGCAGGAAAGGAGGCCACTAACCTAGGAAGCTAGAAAATAATTACAAAAAAAAAAAAAAAAACACAACAAAACAACAAAAAAAAAGGAGGAAGAGGACAGTTAAAAGCAAGGGACTTCCTCCTAAACCTGTTGTCCCACACAGAACCACTCTGTTGTCCTGAAAGGGGGCTAATGACAACAGACCAGTCAGCCTCACCTCTTTTCCTGGTAAAATCTTGGAGTGGATTCTTCTGGAAGGCATGATAAGGCACATGAGTAACAGCAAGGTGCCTGGTGACACCTGCATGGCTTCACTAAGGGCAAATCCTGCCTGACCAATTTGGTGGCCTTCTATGATGGGGTAACGGAACTGATGGACAGGGGTAGAGCAGTTGATGTCATCTACCTGGACTTATGCAAAGCTTTTGGCACTGTCTCACATGACACCCTTGTCTCTAAGTTGGAAAGATATCAATTCGATAGATGGACCACTCGGTGGATAAAGAACTGGCTGGATAGCTGCATGCAAAGAGTTGTGCTCAATGGCTCAATGTTCAGCTGGAGGCCAGTAACGAGTGGTGTCCGTCAGGGATCAGTGTTGGGACTGGTCTTGTTCAACATCTCTCTCAGTGACATGGACAGTGGGATTGAATGTGCCCTCAGCAAGTTTGCTGATGACAACAAGCTGTGTGGTTCAGTTGATATGTTGGAAGGAAGGAATGCCATTCAGATGGACTTTGACATGCTTGTGAGATGGGTTAATGCCAACCTTAGGAAGTTTAAGCATGACAGGTGCAAGGTCCCACACCTGGGTCAGAGCAATCCCAGGCACAGACACAGGTTGAGCAGAGAAGAGATTCAGAGCAACCCTGCTGAGAAGGAATTGGGGGTGTTGGTTGATGAGAAAATGAACATGAGATGGCAGTGTGCTCTTGTAGCCCAGAAAGCCAACCATATCCTGGGCTGCATCAAAAGGAGTGTGACCAGTAGGTTGAAGGAGGTGATTCTGCCCCTCTACTCTGCTCTCATGAGACCTCACTTGGAGTATTGTGTGCAGTTCTGGTGTCCTCAACATAAAAAGGAGATGGAACTGTTGGAACAAGTCCAGAGGAGGGCCATGAGGATGATCAGGGGACTGGAGCACCTCCCCTATGAATATAGCTGAGAAAGTTGGGGCTGTTCAGCCTGGAGAAGAGAAGGCTGCGTGGAGACCTCCTAGCAGCCTTCCAAGTATCTGTAGGGGGCCTGTAGGGGTGATGGGGAGGGACTCTTCATGAGAGACTGTAGTGATAGGACAAGGAGTAACGGGTTCAAACTTAAACAGGGAAAGTTTAGATTGGATATGAGGAAGAAATCCTTTACTGTAAGGGTGGTGAGGCACTGGAGTTGGCTGTCCAAGAAAGTTGTGAATGCTCCATCGCTGGAGATGTTCAAGGCCAGGTTGGACATAGCCTTGGGTGACATGGTTTAGTGGGAGATGTTGGTGACCATGTGAGGGCTGTTGGAACTAGATGATCTTAAGGTCCTTTCCAACCTTAACTATTCTATGATTCTATTTTTACTGAAACATGCACTCCAAACATGGTCTCTCATATGAATTTTATATAAACTCTTTTTATGATTAATTATGTATTTAATGTTTTCATATTCACTATTTTTTACCTGTATGCAATGCCTAACTGGTTTTGGGAGCTCACTTCTGACTCTTTGTTTTTATCTGTACACTTTAGAAGGACATGTTATCCACCATTTTTCTAAAATAAAGAACTGCGGAGGTGTGATGCCTGACAAAAGTGAAAAAAAAAAAAAAATCCTTCACTATTATAGATTAGAAAAAGGAAGAACATACTTTGGAAGGAAGGACAATTTACAATAGGGAGGAGTAATA
Organism: Forpus xanthops; assembly: GCA_032466535.1. Taxonomy (NCBI): domain Eukaryota; kingdom Metazoa; phylum Chordata; class Aves; order Psittaciformes; family Psittacidae; genus Forpus; species Forpus xanthops. Next base: position 34,416 of record JASSUY010049565.1, read on the forward strand.
TGAAGCTACTAAAGAAGCTGGAGCTTTTTAATTTTCAGGAGATATCAGGAATTCATCTGAGAGTTCTGAACAAACTGATGTGATTGAAAGACTACTGTAACTTACAAGAAGTCTTGGTGATTGGGAGAGGTATCTGACAACTGAAAAAAAAAAAAATTATTCACCTTGTATTTTTGGTCCAGTTTGTCTCACTTGCTGAAAAAAAGATTATACAAAATAATGTAATTTGAAACACAAGATGTGAATCTAAGAAGAAAAAGTAGCTCTGATCTACACTGTTACAACCAGCGTGTTTTCCTCATGTGATTAAATGTTCAGCTTCACTGCCAAGAGGTTGTAATATACCTGTAACTCTATTAATAATGCTGACACTGTTTCCCACAGCATTCAGCTCTGGAAGCACAGGAGGTATTGGCTGTAAGGATGCACGGTTAGCTGAAAATAATCTCGACAACCCACCCTAAAAAGCAAGTAATCAGTGGCTTAAAAGCTGTTATTAAACTAAGTGCCTTGGCACTAGAGCTGATACTGTGCACTAAATTTTTCAGCTGCATGCGTGTTAAGATAGAATGTGCCCTCAGCCACTTTATCAATGATACTAGTTCAGGAGCAGTGTTTGGCGTATAAAAATTCAATTCAGAGTACTTCAATTCAGAGGGATCTTGAGCAGCTTGAGGGC
>JASSUY010049567.1:10246-28447 GCA_032466535.1 Forpus xanthops
TAATGTTGCTTTTGATAATGTATAATCCATGATTTGACACTGAACAGGCAGACATTAATGAAAAATCTGTAATATTAAGATAATGTATTATTCAAAGTTACATCCAGTTTCTAGTAGAATCAGCATTATAACTTAAGTAGGTACATAATGGAATGAATTCCTCTGTTCATTTCTTCATGGAAATCGTTTTAATTATCCTCAAAGTTTATGGTTTTTTATGCATTTGCTATAACAGCCCATAAAAGTAATGCTAGCAAGTTCTTACTTTTTGCAAATTCATCATTTAAAAAAAAAAATACATTTAGAATTTTATCTGGAAGTTGCGATTATTTTTTTTCATGTTTTCTGAGTCACTTTTTAAATCTTACATAAGGAATATTGTAAAAGAATACTTTCCTATGGTGTTATGTATAGGATCAAAAAGAAAGTTTGTTGGCCAGCTTCTGTTTTTACAAAAGTTCTTTGATCCCCAAGGAGCATGTTCAACTTCTCTCGCTTGGTGGAAGAGGCATTTTCAGCTAGTGGGAGTAATAATCATACAGAAAGTGCATCTAAAGTACTTTGAACATTAGAAACTCTAGCTAAGAGCAGAAACACACAAACCAAGGAAACCTCCTTACAAAAAGCTACTCAGTACTTTTAGAAAGTTCAGATAAAGTGTAGCAGGACCTATATGGCAGGCAGTGGGGCACTAAGGCTTAAAGACTATGAAAAGGAGCTGATTACGATTAAAAATGTAGAACTAAGAGTTCTTTAGAAAGAAGAAAAATGGCTGAAGCAGGATCAGATGACATAAATTGCAGGAGGAACACAAGTTCCCTGGTTTCTCTTGCAAATACTGGCTGAGAATAAGGAGATTATTGAAGGGCCCATATCCACTTCTTTGTCAATACAGTACGTTATTTCTTATTTCTTTAAAGGCAATGTATAATATATCTCACAACTTCAAGAACTGAATCTCAAATATTTGTGTCATTAAAATTACCATATAATTTCTTTGAACAGAAGAAAAAAACTCTGTGCTATTTGTGGTGTTTTCTACTGCAGTAGTTTACAATGACTTTCATGCATTACATTTTTTACAGTGGATATTTTATAAGCTATAATTGTTTTCCATGTGTTTATATGTACTTCCCTGCATCATATCAAACGTCAAAGTATGTAAGTTGTATAGTATGTTTACTGACAAATATAAGCCTCTTCTATAGAAAATTCTAACAATTAGGAAACTTTAATAATAATTTATTTTTCATATTTTTTCTAGTTATTGCTATTTGCATAACATTATATGGTTCTTTTAAATAACTATGATTCAGTATGAAAATAAAATGAGTTTTGATAATATTACTCATTCAAAATGTTTCATACTCCTATACTTCAACTATTTTCTAAGAGCTCAGGTAAATAATATGTATGTTACATTAATAGGTTCATTATAACTTCTGTAGACAAGCAAGATTAGGAAAACAATGAAGTAGATAAAGACAGAACATGCTCCAGAGTTTGAGGATTCTAGGTAAGAGATACAAGACACAAATAGAGAAGTCACAAATAGTTTATTAATACAGGAAAATATAAAGATACTGACAGATACAGTAAAGGATACTTCTGTTGTATGAGTATCTTACCAACCCCAAAGACCATGTAATTATGATCAGGAAACCAGCTCTGAGAAGCATCATTGCAGTGTGAGGTGACAGGCTCAAACTTAGCGAGCATGCCTCCAGAGGCAACTTTGATCTGGGTGGCATAAGGTTCTGCCTCTCCACATTTTATGAGGCTCAGGCTTTTATACTAACAAAAATGCACACTCATTCTGACACAAGGGGCCAGCCTTATGTTGGAAGAATTGGCCAGCAATATCTAGAAAGGTCTCCAAGGATCGGGACTTTTCCAGGGAACTCTAAAGCAGAACTTTCCATGGAGGAACCAAAGGTGGACTTTCTGAGGAGGAACGAAAGTGGACAAACAGTACTTTACTATCTTTGTGTGTTTCACCATGGACCATTATCTATTGTCCCTGACACAATATGCTTCCATTTGTAATATTTAAGAAAGTGGAACATATTTTAAAACTCATTTGGTTCCTAAATCTAACTTGTATAATGATGAATAATTAGGATTTCATTTGCGTTAAATAAACTAACTCCAAGATAAGATTTAGCCTGCAAATTTACCTTCTGATCAAAATGTTCAGGCATATCTGTTTTGATTCAATGTTCTTAATAAAACTAAGCATAGATAACTCTTAAGAAAACATAAGCAATTAGCATTAAAAATACGTTGCATTTTGTAATTTAAAATGTTGCATGTAATAATAGTGCAATGTGACATTTTCCAAGCTGTCCTTTCCTTCAGAATAGCTATGGCTAATTTTACAGTGCTGTGTAATAATACCATATAAAAGGAAAGTCTGCAGAGTATTGAGTATATCACAGGTTTGTTTCTCATCAACAAGAACTGAGGAGACCAAGAGCTGAATTCAGATGCCCGCATGTAGGCATTAGTGCCCTTTGAGAAAACCTGTCATATTGGAGACAACTACACTGTATTCACAGGTAGGTTAGAGACCTATTAACCCTTCTGGACTTGCAGCTATAGACCAGTCAGGCAACCCTAGAACATCCCAAAGGACATTAGATGTCTACATGTTGGCTACTGAAAAATCACATAATGCTCTTGGCTATAGAAGCAACATGATAAAGAGAAGAGGGGAAAATAGATTGTGATGCACAGAACTAGTCAAGTATATTAGTGATGACTTTGCCATACTTTTTTTATCTATAAAAGGAGAAGACTAATTTTTGAGGCTATGTAAACATCTGGTAATGCACATGTACTCCCGGAAGAACAAGAAACTTCATCAATGTCTAGGCTGCCTTAGATGGATGTTTTAATGCAGACTATTTTTATTTCCACACAGTTGACAGTGTATTAGGCAACAGAACACACCAGAGTACTTGAAAGTATGAAACAGCTGGCAAGGAATTTGTGTTTCTGAACACATTGAATCTCAAAGAGCAGGATGCCTTTTTGTGTTTTCTCTAGAACTGGATTCACCAGCTTTAGTCCTGAAGCAGAGGGATATATAGCATGGACAATGTAGACAGAAGTGATGAACAAGGAGTACATTGAAAGCTGCAGGCATATTAAAGGCACTTATTCAGCACCATCTGAACAAACTAATTTGCATATATGAAGACTAGAAAAGAAGGGGATGTCTTTTTGTATTTTATCTTCCCTTGAATTATCTTTCTGGGGGAGAAGGTGATCTTATACAAAATAATAAATAAGTTTCCCTCTCTTCCTTTACTCATTGCTAGAAAGGATTCTGCCACTTGAGCATAATTTCATAATACTTCATTCCACGTTAGAGGTGAGTAGAAAATTGTAATTCAAAACTATTGCCTGTCTTCACTACCACTGTTTAATTCTATAAAATACTTGAAAATTAGGAAATAATTTAATTGACGTATACAAATGAATATTTTCAGGAAAACCTTAACAGTAACAGTACAGTGTCTGGAAGTGAAGTCAGGCTTTGCAGGAAGAGTACATAGCTACAGTTTGTTCCTTCAAGAAGAAAACACAGAAAGCCAACTATAGAAATAAAACTTTTTTTTTGAACTACAAAATATTTTCTGTCATATTGATGTAGTATACATCAAGCAAGTAAATAACACTATTATTTTGGTCATATAGCATATTTAATCCTTTAGTAGAGGTTATGAAGTAGAATCTTGACAAGACAATAAATAATATAAAGAACTGTTCAACCCAGTGATTCAAGTAATATTTAATATTAATCATATAACCAACCTTGGGAATATCTAACATTACTAAATTGTATTTTTATTTATTTTTATTTATAAAAAGGGTATACAAAACACAGACACACACTAGTTAAGAGAGGAAAATATGTGTTCAAGCTTACTTTAAACAGTATGATAAACACTGCATACTGCTTATATTAGAAAAATACCACTTGCTTAAAATTATGCATTCATTTAGACAGGCTAAAAAATCAGTGTTTTCCATAGTAATTTTCCTACTTCATAGGCCCCTTTCTAGGCTGTAATATATATTTGGTTATAAAGACTCCTAGCAATTTATAAGGATGGAAAGTTTATGCCTTTAGTAAGTGCAAAGAAAATAAATAAACACAGCCAGGTATAATTTCAGAGTACACTTCACATATTTCAAAAGATCTTTGCTTAAAGAGACCTTAATCAGATATTTACTAGTTTGCCATATTTTCAGTGTATGATCCATGATTTTTAGCACACAGTTGTATTAGATTAAATATTTTATGAGTAAACCACCCCCCACCCAACATGTCTTCATTTCTATATCTGTTCATCTACAAATGTAATTGAATTATCCTATCTCTTTGTGGTTATCCTAACATATTATATTACTAATTAAATGATGTTTTGATCTTTAGTAATTTAACACGAATACTGAAAGCTTATAAGCACTATATTCATACCAGATAATACAAATATACATGGATATTAAAGGTAGTTGGGAATTACACATGCAATATTCTCTGCCTTGGGTAAGAAATATAAAAAATTTCATTTTTTTCTGAAACATTTTAAGCTTTGGATGCTTTTCGTCAGAGTGCTTTAGATAAATACAAATGCTACTGGCAATATGCAGCAGATTTGTTTACCAATGCAGAAGTAATAGTAAATGTCATTTTGTGTGCTAAACTTCTCTAACAGGTCCCTAGATTATTTGTAATGAATGACTCTTTATTTCTCTGTCATCTCTAATAAACTGCAGGCATTGGCTTTGTTTTGTCTATTGCCTATTTTCATCTTGTTTTAACTTCTTCCATGTTCTTGCATCACATTACTTCACTGTTATAAAAATGAACAATTTCCAAATTTTATCATTATTTGTAGAAAGAAAATAAGGATGACAACCTTCTTTGCAAAGCTCTTCAAATTCTCAGATCTCAAAGTACCACTGGGTATGTTTTATTAGTAATCTAACATTTACTTGTGTATATTATATTGTTTATAGCAAAATAATCTGGTTTATCTAGATTCCTGTTGGAAGCACAGTTGCATGAGCAATTCCTATTTTGTTTCTTCAGAATTAGTAAAATTAATTTTTACTAATAATTAATAATTAGTAAAAATCAGAAATTTCCATTCTCTCCTCTTGTATGATAGCACTGCTTTCCGGAAAGCATGACAATGAAGATTACAAAAGGAGAAAGCCCTGCATTTTATGTTTATTTCAAAGGTTTTCATAGTATAGTATCAAAATACAAGTAATACAGAACACTTTCTTCAAACACTGCCTTGGACATTGAAGCTAGTTCTTTATTTTTCGAACATATGCTACTAAAACACATTATCCCTTATATAATAGTTTGAATATGCATATAAGAGTGAATAGTCATGCTAACAACCTCTTTAAACAGCTGTGAGTTTAATATCCCACAAACAACAGTGACTTTAGTAGTAACAGCATACTATTAATTAGCAGAACATGTCTGTATTTCTAGACGTAAGAGAATTCAAATTTAAATTTAGGAAGATGAGTTACTGAAAATTAACAAGGCTGATTTCAAAGCAAGTGATAAAATTTATTTTGAGATAATTATTATTTACAGTAAAATCATGCACTATTGCATGTAACATTATTCTTACCTGTTCAGAAGTTAGATCTTTGTGAAAATGAAAGTCACTGTAGGCAAAAAAAGTATCAATCACTATACAAATCAACATCTGTGGAAACATTAATAAAGAAAAAGTTGGCATCAGTTTTCTTCTGCACTATGCCAGCTAACAATTAAGCAACCAGCCTGAAAGTCTAAATATTTGTGTTACGAAGATACAAATTATTTTATATGAATGTCAAAGAAAAATAACTGCTGCTGCTGAACCCATGACAATGAAGAAATCAGGCATTAGAAAAAGATTTGCAGATGACTATAGGCAATGGTACTTCTATATGCAACAACAAAAAAAAATGTATGAAACCATCTTTTACTGTAAATGAGAAGCCATTAGAGTTCTGCTTCTATTTTTATGTGTATGGAATGCTTTTTAATTAACAGACATTATGAATACAATATATTTAACAGATGTAGTTTCTAGCAAATCAATTTGTCTTGTATTAAAAGTAAATTCTACCATCTGAGATAGAAATAGAATTGTTCTGTTCCATGCAGCTATTTATATTGAGAGCAGCTGCACCTCTATAGTCCTTGAGAGAAGAACATCCTCAACGTAATAGGGGCAACCACTGAACTTCCTTTTCAAAACAACCTGATCCCAGACAGGTTAAATCAGAATGAGGCAGACACTCGTTCGTAAATGAGCATTAAATGCTTCTGTGCTAACTGCAGTCTACGGACATGGCATCAGCAATAGTTACTGTCTTCCAACGTATTAATTCAATTCTTAAGCAACAGTAGTCAAACATTAAGTATTTTTACTTTTTATGTTGTCTGACTCTGAAGGAGGAAAGTCATAATTCACAGGAAAAAAACTGCTTGGTATTTGCATCACAAGAATGCCTTGAAGATTTCAGTCATTAACCAAGGTCCTATCATACCAGAAAAAATTAAAATAACCCAGAAAAATAGGCCTTTCTGCAAAGAAATTGTAATCTTTTGAACAAGTCACATAAAATTTTGTCCTATTGCACTTGTTAAACCACTACTGCTGGTGTTAATAATAAAGCCATGAGGAGATACTTCTCTATCCTTCCCAGTTCTGTATCAAATGACACCTATGAGGTACTTCTAGATGCTTATGAAGAGCTATCTGTATTGCTAACCTCAAAAAATCTAACATAACGAATCTAAGTTTTACTGCCCAACCTCTGATAAAATGAAATCGCGCTGATACAGCCTTTAATCTGAATTGGCTTTGTTTCTCATCTTTCAGATTATAATGCATGCAAGATTAATGATGTTCCTATGCTTCGTCAACCCGCCTCTTCCTGGCATTTAAAAAATAAAAGGAAACACATGTTTCATTCATTTAATTTAATTATCTATCTTCATTTCTGCTTCCCCACCTCCCAATAAAACTCATTGTAGTAGTCTGGTTTGTAAAAGAATACCTTTCCAACAAGACATAATATGTTGCTCAATCTATAACAGTGCATTAATTATACTTAGAATTTTAAATGTTATTACTTTTACAAATAATTATTAAACCCTCTAATATTTATAAACATTTGTTCTGATATTCACAATGACAATATTACTCATGCTGACTACTATAAGTAATCAGTGTAATCAGTTATAAAAACTATTGTTATACAAAGTAGCTAATATGACTAGACATTAGTATTTACCCAAGTTACTTCTCCTTTCCACCTCTGCTACCTTTAAGTTTTTTCTCTGATTGAAACATAGAAACAGTTCTCGTCATCATATGACACAATCTTTTATCATTGAGTCTGATTACATGGCAAAGAGGAAACCTAAGCAGGCTTCAAAAAGAATTTTTTTTGTAGTGGGTTCTGAGGTCATATCTATTCTGCTGAACTGTGATTCACAAATTCCAGAAAACGAGAAATTTCTCATGCTTTTACAAATGTGACATGTGTTGGTACTTAGTATTTTGGGATATGAAGTCAAGGTGGAAAAGCTAGGCAAGAACTCTGAAACATCAAGAAGGCTGCGACTGTGCAAGAGCTTCACTGACACAAAAGTTGAAAGAAGAGTAATATCTACAGGTATTGAAGAATAAAATAAAATCCATGGTAGACATCATTCTATTTAATCAAATGAGTTTTGACAAGTGAGTTGTGTAATTCATTGTCAATTATTTGAGCTACTAATAGTTTAAATTTTTGTTTTGTTTTTAAATGTAATGACATACGAACATACTGCTGTAGTAATTTATATTTAAGAACAAATATTTTCACGCTTAAATTAAAAATACTTAAAACAACGGACTGTTATTCAATAGCTCAAATCTTAGCATCTCCATCTGTTTAACAAATGTTAGCTAATTAGACCTCATTAACACCCAGGTGTAATCTTTCCTCTTGACAATGTGTCTAATGTGCAACTGCATATTCTGCACATAAAATCCCCAATTCATATATAACTCTAATAAATTAAATTTTTACATTACATTTTTTATACAATATTTTAAAGAAGAAAGCCAAAAGACTAACCAGATGAAAGAGATAATTTTATATCTACTAAAAAGCTTGAGATCACTCTCAAATATACAGCAATTAGAGTATCTGTGGCTTCTTTATTTGCCTGTGTGACAACAGCCTCCCTAATCAATGGCCTTGGAAGTTTTTTAGCTTTTTCTTAGCATTTTTAAGCAACTCATCAGGTGTCTTAATATTACTGGAGTTTTGTTACATATGTTACCAGACAATGCTAATCAAAAGTCATAGACTTGTACCATAATATTATATTAAATAAATATTTTAATGAAAAGGATTAGAAAAAAATGTAGAACAGTTGTTATTAGCCAAACGAAAACATCTTGAGCAATGAGCAGAAGTTCACTGAGTGATAGGGAGATAAAATGTCATCTAAAATTGAGATAGTAGCTTCAAAATATTGCATATACACGAAATAAATCTTAGCTCTATGTACAGCGTGATGGGCTATAAATGATCTCTTCCTATGTGGAAAAAAAAATGTGGAATCATCTTGACCTGTTCTTTGAAATGGCAGTCTATAGTTTACTGCAGTCTAGAAGGTTCAGAATAATTAGGAATCATTAGAAAAATGATTAAGAGCAAAATAGAAATCTTAAGTTTGCCACTGTTTAAATACTTAATACAGTCATAAATTCTGTAGCAATTCTCTTGTAAACTTTCTCAAGTGGAGTAATCAAGATTTAAAAGTAAAGAGAACATTCAGAAGCATAAGAAAGCTTCCATATAAGGACAGATGGAATAGCAGGACTGCAATAAATAACTGTAAAATGTAATGAGCAAAGTAAGAATATGTATTCCCAACTTTTCATCTGGTGTTGAGAAAAACAGTGCGAATTCACAAGCTGAAATTAATTCTTAAAATTATATTTAACTTTTGAATAAATATTTTTGGTACAGGTACAAAAATACTGAATTCAGGTACTATGATACAGGTAAACACAGAAGGTCCAACATCATTAAGGATACCTACCCAGGTGGAAGAAACCAGAGCATACTGTTAGTCAGAGACATGCATAGTTGATGTAATGTAGGTAGTTCCAGTTACAGACTTAAGATAAAGAATGAGATTCAGGATACCCAACTAGCAGCTCTCTAGAAGTTTCATGTGATGTCGGTCTTACTATTTGGGAGCTAAAATATTCATACAATCTCCTTCATAATTTCAGAGATCAACATGGTACAAGAATGCTGAAGTCACTCGAGATGAGAATTTTAATTCCCTCAACCAATAGGTTTTCAGGTGCAAAAACCTACTGAGCTAAAAGGAGTGCAACAGAGCATTTCCTAACACCATGTCAAATTGCAGCTTACAATTACAGTTCCAGGACCTGTAAGAAGCAAAATTAGTAAGTGAGAAGGCCTACAAAGCAAATTGACACCATTATCTTATGGAGGAATAAATACTTCTTACCCCCCCAAAACTGCTGATCGACTTATTCCCTGGTAACAGTAGCAACTTTGAAGCTAGTGTAAATGAAAATTGAAGTTTCCAATGTCTACATATTAAATAGGCAAACTGTATCAGCCTCCCTGTTGTCATTCACTCAATTCCACCCCTCTACTTCCTTATTTCTATCCAAAGGCAACACAAGCAACCAGGAAAGGTACCACTGCACTTCTATGCATGGGAGGAAAAAGAAGCTAAAGGAAATGCTACCACTATCTTTAACAAATCTTTTAAATCCATGCTTTGGGTCTTGATGCCAAAATTTTTAAATATAAGCTATAATTGTCTCACATGATCAATGTGTTAAATGTGTAAGGGAAAAAAAAAACAGAACATATTGGAATATAAAGTTATTCAGTTACAGGGCTTCAATGGTAAAATAGCCTGCATAAATTGACTTTATTTTATATACACACAACATAACATTACCAGCTACTGTAGCAGCACTGCACAGCACAATCCAATTGTAAATAGATTTTCAGTTAGTATTAACTAAAACAGTGAAATTTTACCGATTTTTAAAAATAAGAACAGGAAAAAAATTGTCTGAAATCTTAACTTACTTTAAAAGTTAGAATTCCTTGTAAATGAACTTCACATTCTACATTTTGGAATACTTAGTGAAAAAAAAAAAAAAAAAAAAAAACAAAACAAAAAAAAAAAAAAAACAAAAAAAAAAAACACCGAACTAGATACATTCCTCAACTGTTTGAAGAATATTTTTATTGTTACTTACATGCTGTTTTTATGGTTTGAACTGTGAAAGAAATCAGACATAGGGTTTTGAATGATCCAGTGTATACCCAGAAATTATACTTTTGTATTTTCCAAATGCATTTACATGCTTCTCTATAAAAGGCAATAATACTTAAAGTGTTTCCTCTAGAACTAATGTTTGTCCATAGCTGTATAGTGTTTTAGTTTCTTTCTATACTTAGCTCACTATTATGGGAACTTCTGGCACCCTCTGAAATGGATGCAAAAATAAATGTTCGCAAGAAATAAATAGGTTAACCTTATTAACACTGTCATGGGTTCAGCAGCAGCAGTCATCTTTCTCCTTTAAGTAGTAGCTGGTGCAGCACTGTGTTTTGGATTTTTGGCTTGGAAACAGTGCTGATAACACCAGTGTTTATAGTTATGGCTTAGAATGTTTAGGCTGGCCAAGGACTTTCTGAGTTTCATTCTCTGCCAGGGAGGAGGGGAAGCCTGGAGGAAGCCTGGAGGAAGGAGGGATAGGACACCTGACCCAAACTGATCAAAGAGGTATTCCATACCACAGCACATCATGTCCAGGATGTAGAGACAGAGAGCAGAGACCCGGAAGGGTGGTGGTGCAAGGGAGGTGTGCACGGCGTGTTCGGGACTTGGTATAAGGTGATGGGGATGCACTGCGTAGTCGAGCTTGGTATCAGGTGATGGAGGGGCATTGCGTGGCATGGCTAGGTATCAGGTGAAGATCTGTTGTATTCTCTTTTCCTTATATTTTCTCTTGTATTATTATTGGTGGTAGCAGTAGTGATCTGTGTTATACCTTAGTTACTAAACTGTTCTTATCTCAACCTGTGGGAGTTGCATTCTTTTGATTCTCCTCCCCATCCCCTGGGACTGGGGAAGAAAGAGAGGGGAGTGAGTGAGAGAGAAAACTGCGTGAGTTTGAGAGGCTTAAACCACGACAAACATGTAAGCCAGAACCTACTGTGTTTTGATGTTCCTATCTAAAATGAGTGATCAAAGACTATTTTCATCTAGCTCCCATGTGGCTAGAGTCATAGAAAACTGAGGAAACTGAATTATTTTGTGCGTTGGTGTCTGATTGATAAGATGTATGTGAAGATACAAAAATGCATTGGGAAGGGTCATTACATTTTATCAGCAGGAGTTTTATAAACAATAAAAGATGATAAGAACTGAAACAAAAAAATCTGTCAGTACAATGTACATGGTAAATATAGCAGTGTAACATTTACCTACTGGTGATTTGGAGGTACTTAAAGGCTTGTTGCAATGTGGCCTCTTCTGCAATTTCACCCCAGAATTTTAACAGGAATGTTGCATAGGTTTTGCTACAATATGCAAGGTGACATAGCTCTGTTCAGAGAATGAAGCTGCAAAACTTTCTCCTAACTCTTTAATTCTAATATAAATATCTTCATAAATAAACTTGCAGCACAGATTACATAGTAATGGAAGTCCAGATACAAAGAACTGAATACATAAAAGTTAGGCATCACTGCTCAGCCTGGAATTTGGAGCATGATCCAGTCTCCAAAGCTAGACACACAGGCTTTTATAAATAGCAGCAACACAGATCTGAATCCAAAGCTGCTGAACACTGACCAGGGGTCCGCCAGAAGTTAGCACGTCATTTAACAGTTTCCAACATGAATCACAGAGCTACTTGAGAATAAGGGATCTTAAAGATCATCAAGTTCCAACTTCAGTGCCATGGGAAGGGAGGCCTTCCACTGGACTAGGCTGGTCAAAGCCCAATCCAACCCAGCCTTCAACTAAGAATGGGGCAGCCACAACTCCTCTGTTCCAGCGTCTCACCTCCCTCACAGAAAAGTTTTTCCTAGTATTTAGTCAAAATCTACCTTCTGTCACTTTAAAGCTGTTCTCCCTTTTCCTGTTACTCCATGCCCTTGTAAAACATCCCTCCCTAGATTTCTTGTAGGTCCCCTTTAGATAATGGAAAAGTGCTCTAAGGTCTCCCCGAGCCTTCTCCAGTTTGAGCAAGCCCAGCTCTCTCAGCCTGTTTTCATAGAAGTGCTCCAACCCTCAGGTCATCTTTCTGGCCTCTTCTGGACTCACTCAAGCTCATCCATGTTGCTCTTATGTTGGGGGCCTTAGAGGTGAACACAGCACTCCACATGGGGTCCCACAAGCACAGAATAGAGGGAGAGAGTAGCCTCCCTTTACCTGCTGGTTACACTCCTTTAGATGCAGCCCAGGATATAGTTGATTTTTTGAGCTGTGAGTGCACACTGCTGGCTCATGTTGAGCTTTTCATTGACCAACACCCCTAAGTCCTTCTCCTCAAGGTTGCTGTCAATTCTTTCTCCATCCAACCTGGTTTTGTGCTTGGGATTGTCCTGACTCAGGTGTAGAGCCTTGCATTTGGTCTCGTTGAACTTCATGAGTTTGGCACTGGCCCACCTCTCAAGCATGTCATGATCCATCAGCATGTCAGCATATCGCACCCTGTTTGCCTGTCCTGTTCACAGACCTCTTGATCACTCCCTAGGGCTGCCTTTTGTGGGGGTACGGGATGGCCACAGTTACTCCTGGCTCTGCCTACACCTTGCCACTGCTCTTGTGATAGCTGACATGATAGTCCCTGGTGGGTCTCCCATGCTCAGTAACCCCACTGTATACCACAATCCCCTGCTCTGCTGGGGAACGTGCCTACACTGGAGCTGACTGGCTTGGTAAAGTGATAGATAGGAAACAGGTAATGATGACAGCAGTGGTGACTTCAAAATCTAGGTCTCACAGGAATCACACAATGTTCAGGAATGATGTTGACATCTGCTGAGGGTGTAACAGTCTTCTCACCAAAGTATTCATGCAGAAAGTGCAAGAACAAGGTTCAACATCTTTTTTTTTTAAAGTAATTCAAATATATATGCTCCTAGAGATTACTTCGCATAAGCACATGACGACTACCATGAGGCTTGGAAATTCTCTTCCTTTCTTCATGGAAGTGAGGTCCTGTAGAATCAAAGGAGCTCCAAGTTCTGATTCTTGCTCCCAAACCTGTTGTACATATTTTATGTCTGATGCCTAATTAATCAACAATCCTTTGAACAAGGATTTCTTTCATTTGCAAATCTGGCTTTTAAATTGAAACTGCTTGGTGAGTCATCCTCTCTGGGGGTAATAAATTAGACATTTAATATTAACTTAATACCTTTATTTCTCCCCCTCCCCTTTTTTTTTACTTCTAATTACAGCAATGTACTTATTTTTTTTTCTTTTACTTTTCCTTCTAAATACAGCATTGTGTTGTGTTCTATCTGACATTGTTGATCAAAAATGAAACTGAATATATTGACTGCGAGTCTAATTAATAGGGAACTCTTTCACATTTTGTAAGGCGGGGGAATACCTAGTTACAGATAAATAATTTGAAACGATGAAAACAGAGAGCACAGGCAGAGGAAAAAAAAATACAAGATAGTACTTTAAATGTGTTTGTTCCTACTCTTTTGAAAATATATTGAAATATATTAGCCCCATGTCCTAAAGACAGAGAAAAGGAGCTGTATTATTTTGAAGCCAATTTCTAGAATTACTGGTCTATAAACTATTCCATGAAAATGAAAAGACCTGGCTAAAGTACAGTCGTATTTGAATACTCATATACAGATCATGAAACAGTCCAGCACCAAAGCAGCTATAGATGTTTAATAACTAGAAAAATTTCTGGAGCTAGGTCTGAAAGTAATGAAAGTTGTTAATATAAGCAGATATGCTTAATAAAAGCTTTCTCACTTTAATTAGACCACAGATACACAAGGCAGGATACTCAGAGATATTTCTCAGCAAGGTAAAATCTCCAAAACTGTTGATATTGCACTGATATTATGTAAGCAGTATTTCCTTTCTTTAAAATTCTTTACATGGAAAATAAACAGCTGAAATCTGTACCATGTAATAAAGGGAACCCCATACCGTAATATGAATGTTGCATTAAGAGCCAGAAGCACAGTAGTATTGAACTTAAAGCTATCTTGTTCCTTGGAAAATATATATGATACTCAGGAACTAGAATAAAGACAGGAAAGTAACATCCAGAAGGCCATGGGTAGGAAAATATTGCCTGAAAGGACTTGACAGACCTTTAGAACAGCTAAGCACTGGTCAAGTAAGTAGTCAGGGAAATTAAAGTATACATGCCACCTTTTGTTGAGCATCTTTGAAAACAGCCTGGGGCTTCTTAATCTTGAAAGACATTCAGAAGAGGATTGCACTGTAAGAATTTGGAAATCTTATAAATTTTCTTTTCTATACGGTTACAACTACTTTAATTGGATAATGAGTACTTCCCTTTAAAATTCATAAGATTTTTTTTCACTCAAATTAATTAAAAAAAACCAAAACAAACAAACAAACAAACAAAAAAACAAAAACAAAAAACAAAATAAATCACCTTTGAGGTTTTGTTTCAATTTCATGTGAAAAAGGCTACTTCTAGAAATAAGGGATCATTTTGGTTCAGTATTCCATACAATGAGAAATTACTGATTTCCCCTTCAAAGATAATTCATTGGTTTGCTTCAGGCAGTAGTGGCAAAATGATCTCTTTCTACCTAGCTTTCATTTAATAGATTAATGCAGAGACTTAAGAGACTATGGAGTGGAAAGAACGAGATAAAGTAGAAGAGACTCAAATGTGTTCTTACAAGCTGATTATAATTAAAGAGAATACTGATATCATGACTGTTTCAGTTTTCAGTCATTTTTTTCTATTTAATATTAAATATGGCTTTATTATATTCTCTCCTATACTGCTTAGATCTTCCATACTTCATCAGCTCATCATACTTGACTTCAGAAAGTTTCACAAGGAAGGGAAAATTTTTGTTCTGATTTCTATTTGTGTTACTATTAGCTTTTAAATGCAGCTCAAACAAAAGACATGGCAGTAGGGGAAATAGTAAGTTGTTCTGAAGACTTTTAAGGGCACATATGTGCGGGAGATTTCGGACAACACACACTGATTAATATAATCAAAGTTTTGACAATTTATTATAACACAAACATGTCTTTTATAGAAAGCTTCAAGATATTTGCACATTCGGCAGTATCTGATTGGTTAATGTCTTTTAGTCAGTGTTAGTGACAATTTAATGATTGGTCAACCATTACAGCACATGTTTCAAGGTTGCAGATATCAGTTCCTTCTTGCACATTCTGCTCAGCAATTTTCCGTGCCAACTTCTGCAAACTTCTGCACGTACGCATCCTCTAGTAACCTGCAGACAAGGCCTCAAAGCCTTTGGTTCACTAATTCACAATTGTCAACTAGCTGTCTGGATTGACATAGGCTGGATTGTGCAGACAGGCCTGTGCTATGATACCATGTCCACTACCATCCAAAAGTCCCTCTACACATATGTTTCTGAAAAATGCTTATTATGTCCATGAAAATAATTTTGCTGCTAAACTTTTACAGAATTCAACAGATTTTTTTCTAATTCACATTTTGGTATAAAGATCTCAGCTATGGTGGATTTACCACTGTGCTATGGCCACCCAGTGCATCAGCTTATTTAGCTATCACATGCGGTCTTTCTCAATGCAGAAATAAAGACATCTCCTTATGTGGACAAGGAAAGTTTCATACATTTCCACTTCCCTAGGGAAATTACCATGAAACCTTCCTTCTCCTTATTCAAGATATATTCAGGTTCTAAGATATATAATGTCAGTGATCATATAACGTTGCTAAGTAGTTATTTTTCTACAAAAATGTTACTAAATAGCTCAGCTATCTATGTAATATGGACCAAAACTTCATTATGAAGAGAAAGTAAAAACAAAATTTAAACTCATTTAAATGTGTTAGTTCAAAATTGTAGTCAAGTAGCACAATGATTTATCAGATGAATGCAGAAATGCATATACATGCAGAAAGGATTGCACATGTTATTTGAAGTACTCTCTCTACTATTTTTTTAAAGTTCCACCCTATATATTCTACTACAGTGAAATCATACTAGATTTAAATTTTGGTTATATTCAATACCTTATGGCTTATTGTCATAGTTCAAGTGTTTAACATACTTATGTATGTTATCATTTTTGTGGCTATGTATTCCTAAATTTACATGCATATGTAAAACTCTAAGTAGCTAGCTAAATAATTTACAACTTATTCACTAGACTCCATTCGCATTACGTTTTGAACTTTCTACTGTTGTTGTTACAAATGACATTAAATTCTTTATGGGTATTGCTTCAGTAAGCATCACATAGGTTTAGACTATTCAAAACACTGAAACCTGTTTTGAAGTCTGCAGCATTGTGAAAGTTTTACATATTCCTATGAAACCAATGGGTCATGAAAAATCTGGTGTCTTTGCTTTCATGACAAAGATTAACAGGAACAGAAGACAGCTTGGCATGAATCCATTTTGTGACAAGAATTGCCATGAGAATACAAAATAGCACAATATTAATCCATTCTCATGAAAATGATGGTAATGAAAATGAGAAATGGCGCCAGCTAAATCCGTTTTCATTCCTCTGTTATGACTGTAATCTTGTAGCTCTTGCATACTGTGCTGAGTGGAAAGACCTATATTTCAGCAATGTCTTTAATGTCTTTGGTGAGCAGCTCCTTACCATTATACATAATTTCATTCTATACTTTCAATTCTTGTTTTTAAAAGCTTTTAGATCAGTTCCAGTATCTAAACTTGAGAGAATATTTATTAATGTTCCTTAAAAACAGCCCATAAGAAACAAAGTCTTGGACCTCTGAAGAAACTGGCATTTCATGAACTGATTAGCGAAAATCCAGAATCCCCCATGTTTTTAATAAAATTATGAAAAAAGGAAAAGCGTAGTATAAATGAAACTCATTATCCTTTTAAAAGTCTTAAAATTATTCTACTGAAATTAAAACAAACAGTATTTTTTGGTTCCCAATTGCTTTAAGATACTTAAGATACTCAGCTAAGAAAGTTGGGGCTGTTCAGAGTGGAGAAGAGAAGGCTGCATGGAGACCTCATAGCAGCCTTCCAGTATCTGAAGGAAGCCTACAAGGATTCTGGGGAGGGACTCCTCATTAGGGATTATAGTGATAGGACAAGCTTAACAGGTTAAAATACAAACAGAGGAAGTTCAGGCATAAGGACGAAGTTCTTTACTGTGAGGGTGGTGAGGTACTGGAAGAGGATGCCCAAAGTGGTAAATACAGGGACACCTCACACTAGACCATGTTGCCCAAGGCACTGTCCAACCTGGCCTTGAACACTGCCAGGGATGGAAGATTCACAACTTTCTTGGGTAGCCCATTCCAGTGCCTCACCACCCTCACAGTGAAGAGTGTCAACATAGACTAATAAAGAATATATGCTGCATAACATTCAGAAAGACCACTGGAAAGAAATCTGCAAAAAATCATATCTTTAACTATACTATGTATTAACTCCATGCTTTTTATTGCTTCTGTTCCTACAGTGAGATTACTTTGGCTGTATGAATAGTTTTAGAATGTAATTACAATACTAATGTAATTATTATTTGTAAAAGAACAATTCTAACAAAAGGCAATTATCATAGAGTCATAGAGGCATAGAATCATAGAATAGTTAAGGTTGGAAAGGACCTCAGGATCATCTAGTTCCAACCGCCCTGCCATGGCCACGGACACCTCCCATTAAACCATGTCACCCAACCTGGCCTTCAATACTGCCAGTGATGGAGCATTCACAACTTCCCTGAGCAACCCATTCCAGTGCATCACCACAATTACAGCAAAGAATTTCTTCCTTATATCCATGTCGTAGTTTGAGGCCCCTCAAACAGTTCTGCACCCCCCCCCCTCTTTCTTCCCCAGTCCCGGGGAAATGGGAAGG
>JASSUY010049569.1:0-12043 GCA_032466535.1 Forpus xanthops
GGAAGAAGTTCTTTAGTGTAAGAGTGGTGAGGCACTGGAATGGGTTGCCCAGGGAAGTTGTGAATGCTCCATCGCTGGCGGTGCTCAAGGTCAGGTTGGACAAAGCCTTGGATGATGTGTTTTAGTGGGAGGTATCCCTGCCCATGGCAGGGGGGTTGGAGCTAGATGATCTTAAGGTCCTTTCCAACCCTAAGTATTCAATGATTCTATCTGCTGAGCAAATACAGATTTGCATAATGTAGGAAGTTACGAGTGTAGGTTGACTGCAAAGCATGATGTTGTAGCAGCAAGATTTGTTAAAATAAACTTTCAAGGAGGAAAGGGGAAGGGTTTAACACTTGGGACATCTTAAGTTGAACTTGAAAAACTATTAACATTACAGTGTTTTGTGCTCAAAGAGAGATGAATTAGCTTACTCAAAATACTGGTAGGCCTTCCTTTTTTAACAATACCTGTAAATCCTGGCAGGAATGACTGTAATACATATGATCGAAAGTATCATTTTTGCTCAACTTTTCTAAGTGCTGTTATTTTTCATTCTAACAGTTGAAAAATATTAAGTCAATAAAAAGATGTGGGCATATTGTTATCCTTATTATAAAAATTCCTTCCTTTCTTGCTTTGAAATATATATATGAGGAAACATTTAAGGAAAGAGTTAAAGCAAGTTCAGTGGGTTTTTTTCTCTTATTTTCTGGAAAGTAATTAATGAGTTAAGTCTTTGCTCTGAAATCTATACTATGTATCCACTGGTGAAGAGATAGGAACACTAAAGGAGGTACTGTGGTGCCACTCTATCACAGCAAAATTTGGTGTCTTTTCTGCTTTGAGCATATGTGTTAGGGTTAGGTACAAGTACAGATTTTGCATTCTTTCTGGTGGGTATAACAGCACGTCCAGTGTTAGCAGTACCTCGTTTATTTCATTGTCAAAGTAATTAATACTGAGAAGAACATGGAAAAAGCAGATGGTGGTTATAAACGACCTTTATTGAAAAAGGGTGAGATAGGAATTCTCTCAGCACGTCATACTCCAATTTAGTGAAAGGTTTGGTGAAAAATTGCAGAAGAGCAACAGAGAGAGCGAGAGGGAGATGGTGGGTTGATGGTTTGTGAGAGGTGACAGGTTTGAGTAGGCCATGAGAAGTGTTAAATCATTTCATGCAATGGGTGTTTTGACTGTGGGTTTGCAACAGTGCTAGAAAGGAAAATACTATCTTTGTCTAAGTATCAAGGATCACTCTGAGGGTTTTGGTGGTAGAAATGTAATGGGAAGGACAGATCTGGGAACTTTTGAGCAAACGCTGATGATGAACCAGAGAGAAATCTTGGTGGATGTGAATCTGGTTTTGATGTTTAACATCCCAGCAGAAGTTGTTAAGTCGTGTTAGTTTCCATTTTGCAGAACCTTTGTTAGTTTTGTACTTTGTGTGTGTTGCTAGTCTTTTCTTTTGCAAAGTGGGCTCAAGGTCTGCTGATTGGAGGAAGAGGGTGACTTAGAGCATCAGCATTCAACACTTTTTTCAGTTCAAAGAGGTTCAAAGATTTTTGCGGTGCCTTTGAGGAACCCTATGTAAGGAATCAGTCTGTCGAGGTCTTTGTATCTCTGAAATTTACAGGTCAACATGCTCTGTGATTTAAACTTGCATTTAATGAGTTCATGAAGAACTATAACAAAAAAAAAAACAACATGACAAACAGGGCTCAATCCCCTTTTGCCCAGACTAATTATAATGTTAATTCACTTATTCATCATTCAAATAATGAAATTTCATAACTTATAACCTGTGACTCTTATAGTACTTATGAGCTAAAGAAAAGAATGGGCTAATGAGGCGACAGTGAGAGTGCCTGTCCTTGCTCCTTCATCACTGTGTGGGTGTCTCCTGTGCCACACTGGGAAGCACAGAAGACTCAGCAGTCCAGCTAGTCCAGCTGCTGTTGATCGCATTCTAAAGCCTTTTGGGGAGCTGATGTTTTTACACCCACGGGCTTGGAGCTATATATATATCCACCAAATGAGCTATACCGGTTTTGTAAGTAGTGGGCTGGGAGGAAAATGCCCAACAAAAGAGAGCAATTTGCAGGTGATTATGGCTGCACAATGGCCCTTTAGCTCTTTCTCTCCACCAGCCCTGCCTACCTGGTGCTCTGGCTTTGACTCCCAGCACACATCAGGCCTTGGTGTGATCTGGATTTGCCAAAATCTAAGCAGGAGTTGAGTGAACGGGTCAAGTAGCAGGTCTTGTTTTTGTAGTTACCTTCACAGATCACATAGTTCTTCATGTCTGCCCAAAAGTCCCTGACTAATAGACTGCAAATGGATAAAGTTCACATTGCTTGCTTAACTGTTGTTCATAGAAGAGACCTGGAGGAAAGCAGATACCAGAAAATTCACTGAGACTTTTCAGCCATGTATGGACAATTCATGACTCTTGTGGACAGGGAGAGATAGTCACTATGTTTTTCCTGCTTAAGCAATTCTACTTAATTCTAGTACCAGAATTAAGTAGAATTAATTCAGCTTTTGCTAAAAGCTCTCTTCTTATTCTGTTGAAACCTTTCAACAGAAAGGTTTCCTGTTTAATACAACCAGTGTCATACTGCCTTTGGATAATGTGTACCTGTAGCAAAAGGTATGTTTTGAGGAAGATAAAGATAAATAAAAGTGATGAAAATTTCTGGAAAGCTGGAAGCACAGTATTCCGAGAATGTGACTGGAGACAGGTTATCACAGTGTTGTTAAGCAGATTAATATACTGCACGTTTTCTAAATGCAAGTCAGGTTCAGGAGAGCTAAAGACATTTACTCAATTATCCGCAAGTGAAGTCACCAAGATTACTGATTAATACCAGGTTGTTGTCCTCACTGCCCTGTGTGAGGGGGGCCTCAGTGCTCTCTCTAATTTTTTGTGCCAGAGTGCAGCTTTTGTCAGTATCTGTCATAGAATCATAGACTGGTTTGGGTTGGAAGGGATCCTAAAGCTCATCCACTTCTAACCTCCCTGCCATGGGCAGGGACACCTTCCACTACACATCATTGCTCTAAGCCCCATCCAACCTGACCTTGAACACTTCCAGGGATGGGGCAGCCACAACTTGTTTGGGCAACCTGTGCCAGTGCCCTCACAGTGAGGAACTTCTTCCTAATATCTAATCTAAATCTCCCCTCTTCCAGTTTAAAGCCATTCCTCCTTGTCCATGTTGCCTTGATGCTTGTTGTCTCTTTTTCTAAAATTGAGAACTCCAGGCAAGAAAGCCTCCTCTAAGTAATACAGTTCAACCACACAAGTTCTGTTGTGCATGTACACTCAGCACTTCATGCAGTTCCAGCTACTCTTTGGCTCTCCTACTTAGTGCTAATGTGATTAAATGCAGTTTCTTGGGAAAGCAATACGTTGCCTTCATGGAACCATGGCTGCTTACTTTTCTGCTATGGATAGCTGCCTCAGGTATTTGCTGTTGGCAAGGTTTTTAAGTAAGTAACTGTTGATCCTCGTTGTATTTTCAGCTTTCAAATACATGCAGAGGTTGTATAATACGAATTGAATATTAGATATCTGTTATTTGTATGTATACGAGGGGACTTTATACACACCATCCACATAATACTTTTTTAGAAATAAGTTTACCTTTGTAAGCTACAGGACACTGGACTTGCTATTTCTGTATCATACAGGACAAAATTGGCCCTCTCCTTTTATGTTTCCAACTGATGTTCTTTATTTGCTTTCTTTCATCACAATTCTTTGTCCTCTGCAACTTTCCTCATCTGAATTCAGGCCTGTATAGACAAATATAGGAAAGGGAAAAAATCTGTTGTCAATATATAGATACAGTTTTAATTAGAGAACTCAAAACTGTTGGATTCCAATGAGTCTCACTTCCAGGATGTGTGCATATTAACTCTTTTAGATTTCTTGTGGAAGTCCAAAGAACAGACTTAACGCAAGAACTTCTAAGAGATTTCATCCTTGAAATATTGTTAATGACTTATTAAAAACCCTATTTAGTAAAAATTGCTTTAATCATCAAGACCACAGAACAAAGAAGTGCCTCTGTATTGGAAGACATTATACAGGTGATTGCTTTGAATAAAGCTAGAGAATTCTGAGAGCAGGACAGAGCCTTGGGTGGCATGGTTTAGTAGGAGGTGTCCCTGCCCATGGCAGGGTGGGTGGAACTGGATGATCTTCAGGTCCTTTCCAACCCTACCTATTGTATGATTCTAAGATGTCTAGAGGAGATTTTTAAAATACATTTTATAATATATTCATTTCCTCAAGGACTGGAAATGAGTGGAAAACTTTACACGGCAGATGCTGTCGGTGCATACCTTAGTGTTTTACAGTTGAGGTGGTGAAAATGAAATTTATCACTATGCGGAACTCACTGGGTTTGTGTTAAACTGTAACTACAGACTTAATCTGCTGGGGTTTCACTTTCAGTTATTACTTTGGATTCTGTCTAGGGTTTTTGCTGTGAATCAGTCTTTAACAAAATCACAGCTGATGTGTTCATTCCTGCAAGCTGGTTAGTGCCTTCATTTCTCATCAAAATCATTGTAAAATGAATGAATGCAACAGATAAAGAAATTGAGTCTTAAATTATTCATTCATTATTCACAGGACTGGGAATCTCCGATGTAGCTAGGAGGATTCATAGGGGAAAAAAGATGGGATGCTGTGGGAATTACTGTATTTTTGGACATGATATTGGAGCGGCAAGGTCAGACCACATACAAACTAAGCTCAAGAACTGTAAGAAAACAGTGTGGTGGAATATGTGGTTGAAATGCTACTTTAGATAAACAGAATTTAGCGCGCATATATGTATGTAATGTGGCAATGTAATTTAGTTTTAAATTGCCAAGTTTAGGGAATTCCTTCCAGTAGTTGAAACCAAACAATTTAATTGCAAGGCAGTTGAAAATGGCATTATTACAGCTACAAGATTAGTCTGTGGCTCAGCCACTTGTGGCAGCTGCAAAACACAGCCAACAATATATTTATTTATGGACAGCTCAGAATTGAATTTTTCAGTGAGAATAATCATAGAAAGGCAGATGGGAGTACAGAAGGTTAAATCAGAAAACATTCTGCGGATGAAGAGATTGAGGACAAAAATAAACTGAATGTATTAGTCACTTTGAAAGGGATGTTTTAATTCTAGAGATCTGTGATTGGAGAAGGTACATAACAGTAGATTAATCTAATAAAATTTGGTGTCGATGAAGTTCTTTCTTCTTCTGTTTTGGAAGATGAATCCCAGATTGTAGAAGAAAGTTTTCATTGTCATCTCACCCTAAGGTCTGCAAACCTTAGAAGCATTTCAGGTTACTTATAATAAGAACTTGTCTGGGTGGATCTTTGTGTCCAGGTGCAATTCCATAGGGCTCCACAACCCTGCAGGCACTGATCCAGCCTTCTGGGTCAGCAGTTAAAAAACAAAGACGTTTTCCAGTAGTCTGAGCATATGAATCGCCCTATTCCGCAAGGCTTCCTTCTGCGGGTGGGATAAAATATTTGGATCCTTCATATAGAAAATTCCTTTTCTGCATTATCTAGATGTGTCTTGTGGCATAGACATCTGAGATACAAAATACTCTGGTTTTGACAAGCTATTTATGAAGCTTTTGTTCTCTAATTGTTATTACTTGTTTCCCCAGTTTGCAATGTAACAGCAGACACACTTGTTCCTTTGGCTACTCCAGGTCCCAGCCCTCTCTGCCCTCCAAACCCCATAACAGCCCATAGCAACTTGTATAATGCAGTCACAGGGATTTAAAAATTCTGTGATCCTTGCTTGCTTAGTGCTTTGTGTGGTCAGCTTCACAAGCAGGTGATGCTTATGCACTTGCAGCTAAGGGCATGCTCCTCCATAGTGGAGGTGCAAATCCATAGTCAGATTTCTTCTCTGGCTTTTGATGTATGTTAGAATACAGCCTTTATAACATAGGAGCCTTCAGTGGTGCTATTTACAGAGACCAGCCTAGGAACACAACACAAGCAGACATCTCTCTCCAAATAACTTCACAGATGAAAACCTGTGCAATGAATATTCCTTTCCTAGCTGGCAAATTAATGTCACTTGTTAATCCTGGTTACAACTTGTTTAATTGAGTCTTATTTCATTGATTAATGCTAAATGGAAATTAACTATTTCGAACAGCTTAGCAGTACACTAAATACTGTGTAAATGGCTCACAGCGATTGTTTTATCTCTTGTGGTTCTTGCTAAGACAGGTACGAGCCTCTGACACCCCAGCTGTAAGAGCACATGCTGTTGAGCTACTCATCAGCTCCAGCAACCAACACTCTTTGGCAGATACACAGGTCATGGAGAGGCAGCTGATAGGCTACACCAGCACCTCCAGACCTGTGCAAACACCTAAGCAGACTGCAATCTCTCCTAACAGTAAGAACCTTTTCAGTTCCATTTCAGCTGCCATTCTTCCTTGACGAGCAATGCTCATCTTGACTATTGTTGCTAACTTAATTTCACTTTGTTGTCATTCATGTACTTTTCTGCACAAGATTTCACACTAGCGGCAAGGAATTCTGGGTGTCTTTCATCTCCTCCTCCTGACAGTAGGAATACTTTCCTTAGTTTTTCATTTGGCATTTAATAATTTTCCCCTTAAATTCTGAGTTTCTCGAAATGGGCTGAAATCTAAGAATATTTCTGGCAGAAGCAGCTACACCAGACATCTTAATTATTGTGTTTCCAGGGGAATGACAGCCCGTGTAAGGGAAGCTGACGTCTTCCTGCAGCTCTGTGCTTTTTATATTGGAACTTGCGGCTATTCTAAATTACCTAGGAGTGAGATAGGCATGAACACGTTACATCAGATTTACCCCAGTTGCTGCACTATGCAGTAAGCGGGCTAACCCTTTCAATTCTCACTTTATTTCTGTGCTGTTGAACTTATTGATGGTAGTAGATACCTCAAATAGATGTTGAGACACGATAAAAGCAGCTCTACTGTTTGGTAGTCCGCAGCTTAATCACCGTCAGTGACCACAGGGAAGGCAGAGCTCAGAAGGAGGAGCAGTGGTGATGGAGGGGCTGTTAAGCAGAATGCACCTGTTTTTCTTGATAAGCTCTGTTTGATTTTGAGGCACTGCTTATTATACCTGCTGCCAAATTCTCTTGTCTGTCAGAGAACAGGAGCTCTGCACCTGCTGCCTCCTGGTTAAAGGGAAGAGGAGGAGGCGTTCCCAGATCCCACACTGTTTGGCTAATGGGACAAATGAGTAAAGACCAAAGGAGATTTAAAAATAGACCCTGCTGATCAGGTACTGCGTTGCCATGTTGCATTACACTGCCACCTAATTATTCATCCCATTTGTTCAGAAGATATTGCTTCCATGGGAAATACGTGACAGGGAAAGCAAAAGGAGAAATGCTTTTTAGTTGAGTATTATGTGTTAGGATTACTCTGCCAATCTTGAATTCCTTGTAAAAAAGAATAACCTCGCTAAAAGGGGCAAACAGGTCAATGCTAAAATGGGCTTCGTATATTGCCAACAAAAACACAGTGATTTCTACCTAACTCTGAATATATGTATCACCAGAGACAGAAGGAACTATTTGAAAAGATTACTATATCATATTTTATGTAAAGACTTCTATGCAATTTTGAGCAACAAGCGGTTGTCAACAGCAACTGAAATACCACAATCATAAAACAAATAGCTGACAAGTCAGTAATTTGCAACTAAGATATATTGATGTCTGATTCTCTCCAACTGTTACAGACTAACTTATCCACTTGTCACTCAATTCACTGAAGTTTTCATTGCCAGTGCCTTCCAGGAGGTTCATGAAGCCTGTTTTGCCTCGTTGTGCAACAAGGTATTAAGCTTGTGTACTGGCTTCTTGAATGCATGACCTGTTAGTTTCCTTAAGCCCAACTAGTTTAGTGTCCTCTGAATAAATCACAAAGTCCTCACTAATGCCCTGATCAGCAGATATTTAATGTTAGGAGTGTATCCTGTGGGGATCTGCAGACCAGTATTAGCAGACTTTCGAAGGCAAATTTAAGAGGTGAGTAGCATTTAAACTCTGTGGGATTGCCAGGAGCGCTGGGGTGAAAACAATTTCCTATGGTAGGCATGCACTCCCACCTTTGTGGCTTTTTTGAGCACAGGTTTACATATGCCCTCAGGCTGTGGCTCTGTTTCTCTCCCCCAGCTCTTCTCAAGCAAGCCATGCTGATAGCAGCACAGAGATGCTAGTCACCATACCCGAAACCTTGTCTCTGCCAGGAAATCTCAATCAGATTTCTTGTAAATGCAGCTTCCTTGTGGATGCAGTATCACAAACATGAGCAAACTGAAACACCTGAATGCTAACAGCTGTTAGGGATAGTCCAGAAGCAAGATCAATATGAAACTCCAAGTCCCTTGAATAGTTAAGAGATGGATTAGCCAACAATTGAAATAATTCCTTTTTACTAAAAGTGGGCAATTAGACTTAAGGGATAGCACCATTTCCATTAATATCTCAAAGCACTGAACTTAATCCTCTGAGTTTTTATGAAACTTCAAGCCTGATATTTCCAGTTCAAGAACACTTTAAAACGACTTTGTTTTTTTTGCAAAGGTAAGTTTTATTAAAGAGAAAACCTTAGGTTATTTCTGTTCCCAAGGCATGCGTAATTTCCATCATTGTGATGTCCATCGCATTTCACAGTCTCCAAAGTGACAGTCTCTCTGTAAATCCTTCTCTAATGTCACAGAGCTGAAACTCAGGATGCTCTAAAGAAAACCAGGCAGGAAATATGTGTCTAAAGAAAATACTAAGAGCCAGCTATAGTCATTCCATTTCTATACAGACAGACCTCACCAATAACCACTGCAGCTGCAGTTTATACATAGCATGCAATTTGAGAAAGACAAGCAAAACAACTGCTGTGGTTTCTGAAAGCCCCAGGTTTTCTGGAGCTCAGTCACAGGAAGCCCATTGCTTTTGAATGGGAACCGTGTTAGGAGGACATTGCTTAACTGATGTGGCTATAAGTAAGAATGAAATGAACGTTGATTTCATAGAATAACCCTGTAGTTTTGTCAGGACAGCTGTAGTAAGAATGGATAGGTTTGTTCTTAAGTGGTGTTACTTCACTCCTCACTAGTAAAACTTACTCCAAATGAATCCAGACTGCAGCCAGCAGGCAGAAGAGGCTTTGAGACTTAGTCATGGCTGTGTCCATTCCCTGTGCGCAGGGAGCAGGCTTGCTGCTGGCTCCTCTAGTTTGCAACCAAATAGCTTCCTTCCTTGACAAAAGTTCTGTTTGGAAGAAGAAATAATGAGCTGTTACCCTCTACTCATTCTGCAGCAGTTTTTGATCAATGAAGTCCTTGTGATCACTTAAGCATATCACGACCTGTAAAGGAAAAAGGAAGGTTACGTCTGCATGTCAGTGACTGCTTCATCCAGTCTTCTTGCAGGCCACTTGCTAATGTAAGGTTTGAGCACCTCTGGACGGCTCTACATGTGCTGAACCAGTGGGTGTGCTCAAGGTCCCTTCCAATCTTTGCTGAGATGTGCTATAAGCATGCAAAGAGCCAGGTACAGTTCGGAAGGTGCTATCTCATGCCCACGGTTCTCAGCCAAGACTTATTAATACTCTGGCGGAGCTCCCAGGACAAAGCCATGCAGGTTAACTTGAACATACAGCTGTAGGATATTTAAAGGAGTGAGTTGTCCTTTGTCCTCAGAGAAGGTGCTGACAAAGCTGGAGAACTGGTGATCAAGATTTTGGAAAGCTTCAAAAAGATTCAGTTATTCAGATCAGTTGGACTGCAGAGCACCTACAGAGAGTGCACAGACAGGCAGCCTGCTTCTGGCATTGAGGACAGATGTTGAGTAAATATTTAATACTTGGTATATATTTAATATTTGCTCCATTTTTATAGCATCTGACCTTGCAGACTTGTCTGTGATTGTATCGTGCACAGAGAGAGGAGGCTGGGGGCAGGAAGAAGGTGACTTAAAAGTCAAAGCCCAGCAGCATGAAAGAATAATTCATTGCTTTTTTGTCTAGATAAAGACATAATGAAACCTTATAAGAACTCACATATGTATGAAACCAAATGTCTTTGGAGTGCCAGCGTTCATCTTTATTGTACATTTTCACTAACCATGAGAAAACCCTATATGCATCATGATAACCACATATAAACCACAAGATACTCTAGCCTCTCAGTTGAGTATAATTCTTTATATTTAGTTAAATTGTAGTGAATTTGCTCATGAAGAGATGCTTACTGACTTAGTGCAGCAGATGAGAGCTCACAGGCTGAGAATCAGCCTGGGTGCTACCAAGAGTAGTTTAAGTTAATGGTTAAGAGAAAAGAACATATTATCTCTTTGCTCCTGGTTGACAGACATTTTTTCTGCTTCCTCAGTTCAAAGCTCTGGATCTGATGATCTCATTATCTCCCTGGACTCATTAGCTCTCTGTATATCCAGGGTGATGGATTAATTATTGGGTTTTTTACCCCTGTTTTGTTGT
Organism: Forpus xanthops; assembly: GCA_032466535.1. Taxonomy (NCBI): domain Eukaryota; kingdom Metazoa; phylum Chordata; class Aves; order Psittaciformes; family Psittacidae; genus Forpus; species Forpus xanthops. The sequence continues at coordinate 10,519 of JASSUY010049569.1, forward strand.
TATCTATTGATCTGGGAGAAATTCCCTGTACTTGTACTTGAAAGCACCATTAGGACACCAGCAAAAACTGTCAAAAGAGAAGAAACATATCAAAGGTACCCGTGCATTTGTTATTCAGAAGAATTGCTGAAGAGGCCTAGAGGTTAAGGCATGTACAAGCTGTGGTTTACACAAAACACAGTGGGCAATATATAAGTGGTATTGATTTTGTAAGGAATAGTGTAGCTACACTCCACCTAGAAATCAAGAGACAGGTAGTGCCAATTATGAAGTCAAAGGTACTAGCTTTCTAAAACATAGTGTTAAATACTTCAGGTTCTGACTGCTATGAGGAAAATGTGTCTCTAAGGTGTCTGCATTGTGCTAGAGAGTTCACACTAAGGCACTTTAATTTGACAAGTCTGGGTATCCTTCTTCACTTAGAAGAGATTACTTTAGAGTCCTCCCTAACATTGCTTTGGATACAATTGCCTAAGTTCAGCTTAGTAACCTTTATAGGCCAAATGTATGGGTCCCTACATAGATGGGAGCATTAGGTAAGGGGTAAGAGCAGATTTCCAGGATATGCTTGAATAAGCAGAAGCAGTGCTGGTTTAAGAAGTACGTAGGTTTAAAACTAGTGATGCTGTCGTGTTGTTGTTACTGAAGCAGAGGGTATTGTATCAGGGGAGACTGTAATGTGCAGCACATACAAATCTTGGTTCTACCACAGGCTTCTTGATCAAATCCTTTACCTTCTCTCTGCATTGGTACTCAGGTGTAGAGATACCAATGTATTTTGCCCATTTCAATTGTAGGGCCTTTGAGAAAGAAAATTTATTACTGCCTGTGTAAATATGTCATCTCACACATTTGGCTGAGGTTTTAGTACTAAAAAAACACATGATTTGAGGGAGAAATCTGGTTTTCCTTGATACCTGTCTCTTTCAGTGATAACGTCAATGCCTGAGGACTCGTGTTGGCCACTAACTCTGGAAGAGCCAGACTGAGGTCTTTAGGAAGTCTGACGAGGCCTGACTTGCTGATGTTCACAGATACAGTTACATTTCTTCTGCAGTGAGGTTGAACTTGATGTGAAGCCTGTTTGGTAATTTGTTTGCATATTCCAAACTATTTGCTTAGATAAGACAGGAAAAAAATAAAAACAGTCAACCAAACAAAGAAACTAACCCAGAACAAACCACAGAATTCAAAGTTGAAAGGTTTTGGGAAGGTCATTGCAGACGCTGTCTCAGTCTCTTCATGTTTGTCCTGAAACCCAGGAACTGTGCTTATCTTTAGATAATGATGTGCCAGCTGCAAAATAACATATTGTAAAGCTTAAAGCATGTATAGATCTAATTATGTGCCTGTATGAAATATTAGGAATGAATGCCTAGAATGTTCCTCTCCCTCTAACTTAGAGAAATGATCATTCTTTAAAAATTTAAAACTCCCATGGTAAAAGTTGCCCTGGGCTATTCCAAGCCATCAGACACCCTAAATTCATTCCTACCTGGCCAGGAGTGATAGAATGGTCTGCTCT
>JASSUY010049576.1:0-20070 GCA_032466535.1 Forpus xanthops
GGTGAGGCACTGGAATGGGTTGCCCAAGGAAGTTGTGAATGCTCCATCACTGGCGGTGTTCAAGGCCGGGTTGGACAGAGCCTTGGGTGGCATGGTTTAGCGTGAGGTGTCCCTTCCCTATGGCAGGGGGGTTGGAACTGGATGGTCTTAAGGTCCTTCCCAGCCCTGACTATTCTATGATTCTATGATTCTATATTTGCCTATCTCTTGTAATTGATTTCCTTTATCCTTCTCCAGCAAGCTGTCAAATTGAATGTTTGCCCCAGTTTTCTTTGTCATATGTAGAGATGGTGGGTTGGTTGTTCAAAGCTGGCAGGAATCAACAGTTATTCTGCCAGTGAGGAGAATTCAGATGCAATAGATGCCTTAGAATATTGGGGGAATTAGTGGGATTCAGGCAATGAATTGCATTTTTAGGGCTGTTGCCACTGAAGTACCTGAAGAATATGTTTTCCCATATGGAACTTTTCACAGTATTGTTCTTTTGAGCCCGCAGCTCTGTCAACTTCAGTTCTAGTTGTCTAATTCATTGACTTTGATTTTAGCTCCCTCTAGGAATAATTGTAATAAATTCCCTTACCATTCGAAGAGACTCTTGTATCCTAATTTTATATGAAAGGAGCACTGTCATTTTTTGCACAAAAGAACATTTGGAGTTAGACGAATAACACGAGTCCATACAAACCACACGGGATTGGCTCAGGACTCATTCCTGTTTGCTCATGCTACCTTGGAAACAGGATGGCAGGACAACAAAAGCAGTTCCGGAAGAAAGGTTAAACCTCACAAACATTTGACATGTATTCTTGTGGGGAAACTACCTATTACTGTTTCAGACTGGAGTTCCAAGTTCTAACATGAGAATTGGCTGAACCTCATTTTCGGTTGAAGTCAAGGTTGGTAACTGAGAAATACAAAAGTGACATTTTGATGTTCAGTGCTTTAGAAATGTTCAGTTTTGAAGAATACAAAATGTCTGAGGTTTTCCTGCAGCTAAAAGTAATTTTTAATGTGAGACATCCAAGTTCCCTTAGAAATTTTTGGTTGGAAGCAGTCTACAAGCATACCAAGAGTATGACACGGTTTGTGCTTCACCTCATGAATGGTTCTGGAAATGGCCTTAATCCTTTTGGTCCTTCTTCTATGTCCTGATGAGTCTTCTAACAGAAGTTGAAGACAGCAGCACATATTGTCCTACCCTGCCCATGAGCAACATTAGTATTCTTCAAGTGGGATTCCTTCTTCAATTACTAGTTTCATATATTGCTCCCTATTTTGCTGTTCATGTTTCTCTTCTGCAGCTCTGTGTCTTGATTTCCCTAATAACCCGGTTTAGCCTGAATAAGAATATTGAAGGCAAATGTTGAAGCATGTCAAAAATAGTGTGCTCGAGCTCACATTCTATACGGTTTATCTGTAGAAGGGTAACAGCAGCAGAGCAGCTTTCCAGAATAGTGTAATTTTAGACATTTCTTTTTATAAGAAGCAAATGGACATAGAGGAAGGTTGTCAAATTCACTAATGCTGTGTTTTGCTGTTCAGTGAGGTCGTTTGAGGGTTGTGCCAGAAAAGAAAGAAAGAAGGTATTTATTTACTGAATAAACACTTTGGTTTAGTTTGAAGGTCTCTTTATTCAGGCTGAGGCAGCGGTGAGGTGAACAAATAGTGTTTGCTTCCCTTTTCAGTTCATCTTCAAGAAGGGCTTTTCTTATTTGGTTAGACTTTTCCAGCTCGGTCACCTAGCAACTTCTAAGGGCCTTTGGTTCAAACATGAATCTTTAAATGCAAAGCCAGTAAGAAAACAAGGGCCCACAGAAAGGCTAAGCTGAAAATCTATGAGACTTGAAGTTAGCTGCTCTAACTCAGTAACAAGCCATTAGAATTATACGTTGATTCTTACATATACGTTTCCAGTAAGGACCAAAGACATTAAGATTCATTTTTAAGCCATTTTCCAGTTACTGTAGTTTGGGAAGCTTGCAGATGTTATAATACTGTGTTCTTTTACGTGTCCCGATTTTCCCCGATTTAAGCTAATCTCATCCCCAAATACATGTTTAACTTCTTAAGTCCGAGCTGGAGAAGTTTGCAGCAAGGATTGAAATATTTGTCCCATGTTGCATGTATTTCAGAAACAGCTGCATTAGTTTGATTCCAATTTTAACTGCATCTTCAGGCTGAGAGGAGCTTTTCTGCAACTGTCAGAAAGAAACTGTCCTTCTTGCACACAGCACTGAAGTACTGTAATTCAACAGAGAACAAAATGTATTAGAAGCGGGTTCTGGCAGACATCAGCCTACATTTAGTAAAATAAGTGAAGAGTAAAGAAGGGGCATAGGATGTCAAAAGCTAAAGAGAAAATGTAGAGAACTGTGATGATGCATAGGCTCTATCCTGGAACTGTCACATACTGCCTTCTACCAATACTAGTTCATTTTAAAAATGAGACATGATCATCACTTGGACGTTATTGTCAGTAATTATTTTTAAAAGCATAGTGAATGTGTCTGTTCTGTCCATTTGTCCATATTTCAGTACATTTGAATGTTACTTCTCTAAGGTATTATAATACGTGTAATGGAAAAAGGCAATTGTTGTGGTCTTAGTACAAATTTGAAACTCTGAATTGCTAAAGCGAATGAGGCAGAATTTGATTGAACTCCTCCAGTTTGTGTCAAGGCAGTTCTTGCGTAAGGAGTTCCCAGTGCAAGAAGCTTTGATTTGTCTTCTCTGGTTGTAGCTGTCTCAGCAAGTTGGGATATTGCACTGAACTAATAATGAAAATGGCATCCCGCTGGAGTCTGTCTGCTCGGCTCAGCAGACACGTCCATTGCTTCAAGTCCATTGCTTCAGATGCATCTTTGTTGTTTTAAAATGAAACCTGCCTTCATGGTCTTCTCCACTGGTATAAGCGATACGCTAGATGGGTTTCTTTTTCCCTACTGCCAATGCTACAAAACGCCACAGTTTGGAGCGGTGACAGTGGTTTCATCCCCTGAGCCAACAAAGTTCACTTACGGTTTAGAAATTCTTTATTAACTACCTCTGCAAAGCCATGACTTTGTGACCAGAAGAAAACGCTTAAAAATGTCCTTCAGTAGAACCTGTAATGGTTGTTCCCTATGAATCACTGAAGCGTTTTATGTATTAGTGAAAGGGGAGAAATCTTCAGTTATTTCCGCCTGTTCTCCCCACTGCTGGATGACATCACGCCATAAAAGAATCCTGAAGTTATTTTGATCTCCTTTTAGGTCCTTTTCTTACTGAACTGTTGAAACTTTTAAACATTTCATGTTCGTGAAGCAGCCTCTTTAGAACGGTGTTTAGGGCGAGTTTGTCACAGGGAAAAATACAGTACCATGCTTATGATAAATGTGCATTTGGCAATCCGTGGTGGAAATTGGAGACTGGTTAAAAGAGGACAAAATTAATCATTCATTGTAACTTTATTTTACACAAATACAGGTTTGCTTTTTGTATTTCATACATTTCTTCACAACACCTACCATTAGAATTGTTCTGTTAAAATGCTTTAAAAGGAGTATTTCAGGATTTAGGTTGTTAGACCCAAACCAAGAGTCCCTCAGAAACTCCTTTACTATCTAGCACCTAGAATCTGGCTGTAACATTTGCTGCCTACAAACTTCCTGCTGCCTGGCATTCAACTGAAGTGGATGAAAACTGCACATCCAGAGAGATCCATGGCAGGATACAGCTGTCAGCAGAAGCCATTCTTGTATTGTGTGACAAGATTCAGACTGGCACATTAAAATGATCCGCATCAACTCCTTCAGAGACCACAAAGAAGTTGTGTTGTGTTTCAGTTACAGCCTTTTAGTTTGTGTAGATTTCCCCTGGAACATTCTTAAGACTCAATTATTAAGGCAGAGAATTAAGTTCAGCGTTGACCCCTAACCAATTTCAGTATCCAGTTTCGGAAGCTGGCCACTGTTCAGTGGATAAACAAGTTACCTGAACAGTATGGAACTAATCTTAGATATAGAACCTGCTCTGGTGTAATCCCCTTGAATACACTGATATGAAAGGAGTGTGATCAGCTGCACCAAGAAAGGATTTGCTGCCTGAACACTGAATACATTTTTTGAGCGCATGGTAAGGGAAACAACACAGACGTGAAGAGCCAAAGGATTGCAGTCATCATCTTTTTCCAGGAAATCACTTGAACTAGTGTGAAAGAGCGTTATTCATGATGGGACTCGGTGGCGGAAAATACACAATTATATATTCTGCAGGGAAATTCTTTTTTGGGGCTGTCAGAGGCCATGAATGAAACATTTATACTTTCAGTGAGCATGTTGTCCCTGAAGACAGTCATGTTTTGAGCAGAATAAAAATAGGCCTTGAAAGAATGGAAAAGAGTATTGATGTATTAAGTAAAGGAAGGAAAAGATCATTTTACAAAGTAGGCTTATTCCAAGTTTTTATTATAATACAGCTTTGGGATGCTGTTGTGTTGCATGTTCCGTGTGCATGTTTATGCTAGAGTGGGCCCATGAAGGCCTAAAATTCCATCGCTGGATCAGAGGTCCAAAGAATGTTTTGGCAGTGAAGGCACTTTGCTCCTACAAAGGAAGCACACAGGGAGAGAACTTATCCTGTGAATTCCTATGCCTTAAACTGAGGTGAGCTATCTATCCATCCTGGATGGCACAGAGTACTTCTTCCCGTTGTTGCCCGGACTTTGCAATGGTGAAGTCCTTGTGCTTTATTTGAGTTTGGAAACCTAGGGGACTATTTAAAAGCAGTTTCCAGTTACTGTTCCTGTTGGATATTACACAAAGAAAGGATTGGGATAAAAGAGGCTAACATCAGGAGCTGATTGCTTTTGCGCAAAAGCCTATTATTGAAACGGGAAATTCCATAGAGGTAAAAATCTCCTGTAAGTAGCACCTGATACACAGTGCACACTACAGCTCTTTATTACATTCTTGGTACAAATGATACCTTAAATTTTGTTTTAATCATTTAAACTGTTCATTAGCAGGAAGTAATCAGTAAAATGCATCCTCTCTTAAGTCTGCTAAATCTACTAATACTTTTTGGCTTTTAGTGCTCACTGACGCAGCAGAGTCAATTTGATGCAGCATCCAGTCCAAAAGCTTCTTAGACTCTTCTTATCTTAAAATCATGAAATGATGCATCTACCCAATGCTTGGCTTCATTTGGGGGACAGGTTCCTTGCTGCAAACAAAGACCTGCTACATGCGCATGGATTTGCACCTAGAGATTCCAGTTATTTACCAGTTAACCTAAAAATGACGTTGGTAATCTGTGTAGTGGCTGCACTCAGGCATTTGGTGAGCTATGCAAAGAGGAAGGATGTCAGTTCTCCACTTGAAAAAACGATAGCAGAAGTTGTATCACAGCCTTTAGCTTTTTGTTTTCATCTAGTCATTTCTGTACAGAGCGTGGTGTGAGGGTACGGCCTGGTTTGTAAACCTGCAAGTTTATGGGCAGTTTGTAAAGTTGAACACATCTGGAAATGGTTTCCTTCCATGACATGAAAATGTGCTGATAAAAACATGCATGTAAATTCGGCTTTGTGTCTTATTCAGTCTAACCTAGGATGTTGTAAAAGGTGATAAGATTCAGAGGTAGCACCACTGCCTTGTCTACTAGCCAAGAGCCAGAAAATCTGAAGTCCTGAAAGCAGACATTTAAATGGACAGAGGTTTCCTGTGGATCATATTAAGCTTGAGATAACTGCTCCACATAATTCAGTCTCCGAGAACATGGAGTATAACTGCTTTTCATTAAATTTGGTGATTTCACTTAGAAAACGTAATGACAAAGGTTGCAGTCAGGAAAAGTTAAGAGTATATTTTCCCCATCAGATAGAGAAGAGGCAATTAAGACATCATCTAGGTCAATGAATGAGTCTAGACACACTAATAGCCACCAGGGAATTAGCATCTATTCTTCCAGCTTGCATAATATGTCCAGAAATCGGTCCAAAAAGGGAAGGAATGAACTGAAAATGATGAAAGTCAATGTGCTCTATTTATAGGGACTGGTTTGACTGTCCTCACACACATGCTGCTTGGGCCTAAATGAGCTTTCTGCTGCACTTTCTGTATATGGAATGAGATAGAAAAGTTGACATGATCAGATGCCTAAGCACTCACTAGGTAGAAGGAGGGTAGCACTTAGACACTAGAATGAAGGTAAAGCAGTTTTTAACCTGAAATCCCTGGGAAAGAAATCTTCACTAAGTGTCCTGCTAATGGAAACCAGAAGGCACAAGGCAGTGCATTAGCTCTCTTTTGGTCCCACTAGCACAGGGAATTCTTATTATTTGATGCAGTGTGCTTGGCAAAACGAGGCAGATGCATCAAGTTCAACAGGAGCAGGCTCTGAGCACAGTACACACACAGATTATCCTATTAATTTAAACCTTATTTTGCTTTAGCCAACATATAGGGTAAGTTTAATCCATTCACATTTAAATTCCAACGTAAATTTTAAATGCGATGTCTTGAATCCCTTCGTAGCCTATGGAGAGAAATGGGCTCTCCTCAGATGTGATTAATCTCATCCTAAAGCATTTTTGAAAGAGTGGTATCCATCGTTTCTAGTAGGGGACCTTTCCACACGATGCAATTTACATGAGGGAGTGATAAAGCACTTCTTTTAAAAGAAAGCAAGCCCGTTTCCCTTGATTGATTATGAAGCAATGATCTCAAACAGATCTGATCCCAGTAAATGTCTAAACGTGGATGAGATAAATCCCACTGGTGTTCATTTATAAATCTGCAGTCATCGGGAAACCCAACAGAGCCCCCCTCCTACTGTAACTGGAATCATTCTGCTTCTGTCAGGAAGAAAGATAACAGTTTTATTGACCAAGAAAAAGCAGCTGGAAATGAGAGAAACCAAGTCAAGTGTCACTCAGCAAAAGTGAATGCCTGGATTTTGGCTTTAACAACAAGCGGCCATTAGCTTAACAGGTGGGAGAGCTCTGCTGACTCTGGGGTTGGAGGAAGCCAAGGGGGCATTAATACGAATATATTAACATGGATTTAAGCACTAGGTGCAAGAAGCCATCACTTATACATAAAGTTGTGTTTTCCTCTTAAAGCGAAATAGACTTTAGTGTAAATTCCTCTCTAAGATAATGATAAATGTGTAGAGCATTACTGGAAGTAGAATTTAAATGGGCAAAGTATGCATGAAAGGAGAGTCATTCACTGAAAAGGCTGAAAGCCTTTTGAGTATGCTGAGGTTTCAGTGATTCTTGTATCAAATCAAATAGCTACCCTGAAGTAGGAATAATTTTCCACATTAAAAAAGACATGGGGTTTCATTTCTGTCTTCTTTTACCATAGAACATTTTAAAACTCATTTAAGAAAGCCTCACATGTAACACCTTGAAGTGAAGAGGCCAACATAAAGCATGGCAGAGCCATTTCTGTTGTACAGAAGCTACAATGTGCATCCCTGTAAATCAGAGCAGCATGTGCCAGATGCTGTCAAAACACCGTGAGTATAATGGACGTTTGTCAGATTTTGGTTGCCTCTTACTCCAAAAAACCCGAGCTGGTTGATGTAAAACACAGACTGTTTGGAAGTCACTTTGCAGCAGTCTGTGTGTATTTGGTTTAATTTCCATTTAGTTACGCTGAATGACTAACTACTGTTACGTGTCAAGAGCTGGCATTTTGATCCATGTACGGGGTTTTTTAGAAGGTGTAGGTCTGGCTCCTTTTATGAAGAGCATTTTTTCTGTATCAGCCATTCTAGTGAATATTTGTCACTAGTCAATGGATACCAGCCTCCTGTTCTGCCTCTCTATGGGGCTCCGTGATGGACTGTCTCTTCCAAAGGGGGCAAAACCATGGCAGGCAATGTCTTCCTTCAGCAGGCTGTTGGTCTAATCAGTATTCATATTCCTCATGTTCAACATGTTTTATATTTATCAAATCTATTAATAACATCACTAAATGAATTTCACGATGCAGCTGTGTTTAACAGTATGGCTGAAAGGCAATCTAGCTTTCCTGTTAGGATTTGGGTATCTTACTATGGCAGCCTTCTAACTTTGGGGCACCTCAAGTCCATGCAGTGATGGTTTTTCTGTTGTTGGCCATGTTCTTATCTGTATTGAAGTATCAATTGAGCGTGTCCTTGTTCTGTGGAAAGGTTTTCCTTACCCTGTTAAACATTCTGAATGCTTAAGAGCTCGAACTTGATCTAAACATCTTGCCAGGAAAATAGCTTAGTTTTGTCTTATTCATGACAGCACAAGTGGAATTACGACAGAACTAAAAAGGGACTGAATAACAGATTTGGCCAGAGTTTCTTAGTAGTGTAGTATGTTCTTATTAGATTAAAGTGGTAGGAAAAAAAAAGGAATAAAAGCTCAGCAATCTACGTATTCCTTTAATGGGTTATTTTGAGCTTCCATTGAAGCAGATATGCTTTTAGCAGATTGACTTAAATGCCAGTTGGGTGATAGAGCAAGAAGCAAAGCCCTAATCTTTTTCTTTCGAGCAGAGAGTCATTTAAATCTGAACCATGATTAATTACACAATTGAACTTGTGAAACCCCTTACGTTTGTTCATAGACGCACTGTGTTAATGTCTCTGTGAATGGATGTGAAATCCAAACTAAAAGCCCCAACCTTTGCATACTTTTAGGACATAAATGTGATCTTTGTTCCACCTCACAAATAAAAATGAATGAAATCAGTGTAGAAGTTGTTTAATAGAAAAGTTTACAATTTTTTTCTGACTTTTCTACAAAAAGCTTAAGGCCGTTGAAAGTATATTTTGTAAGAAAGCATGTTTTATGGAAGTATGGCAGTTCTGTGATAAGAACGGGGTTCCATTATGCAGCAGGGAAATTAACTATTATACTGATTATAGTAATACCTGGCATTACTGTTCTCAGTAGTAATAGTGTTAGCTGTTGCTTAGCAGAAGTATGTCCAAGACGAAAACGTTAAAAACCCCTTTTAGTTCCACAGTTGCACTATTAAGGCAGCACAGGGAAGGAAACAAATACCAAGGCAGTGAAATCAAGAACCTGGGGCTCTGTCCTCAGCAGCCTCAATGCCTATTGTCAGCCCTGCACATTTGTGAGATGATAGAACGCATCTTTTTCCCTCCCCTTTTTTTTGTGTTACTCATCCTCAGTTTGTTCCAAGTTCTGAGTCACTTTCATAAAGCAGTTCATAATGAGTTTTATCGAGGCAGTGAGTTTCAGAGCAAACGCATCCATTGGCTTTTCAGCTGCAGGAATTCTCACCAATCACATCTAATGTAACTGTGCAGCCTCTCTAATTCTTTTCCTAGGATTTAACAATTAGTATTTCGAAGAACAATCTTTGGCTTTAGAGGTATAGAATGTTAAAACAAAGGAGTTGTGGATGGCTGGGGATAGGGAGCAAAACCCAAACCAGGAGTTTTCCTGCCTGATCTCTGTTGTGAAGATGCTAAGCCTTTCTCAGTGATGACTATGATAGCGTTCCACAACCCAGGTGCGCTGCTCCAAGTTGAAAGCAGTCTGGTCCTGCGCTAGAGATGCGGTTCATGCAGTTGCCTGACTAATTGTCTGTGCACCAGCCCATCCAAGGGCTTTTCAGTGCATCAGCATATAAGCACCAGTAATATGCCAAGGAGGGGATAGTTGACTAAGCCCCCATGTGCCCACTCAGCTGCAAGCACCAGTAAATAGAAGGGTCTGATCCAGATCAGGAATGATCAGCTGGGGAGAGAGGCAGGTAGCAGAAGTGTTTAAGCAGCGATGCTGGTTGAAGCTTACGTGAAGCAGATAGGAAACTCCAGACTAATGTTCTTTTCTCTAGTTGAGTATTTGGCAGGTTGAGGTTGTTTAGCTTGTTCCCTTCCCATCAAGCACAGCCAGCCTGTGTCACAAGAGGATTCCTGCTGCGCTGCAGCTGTAGACTGTAGTTGTTGCAGGCTTGCCCTCCTATGTGAAAGGATGTTTTTACCCAGACTAGTGCAAAAACCCATTTCCAAAGAAGCAATCTATGGCAAGACTCTAGCTGGGGTGTTTTGTGAATAGTCCTGGCCGTTTGCCTAAGACACAATTTAGTCCCATTTTAACTGAATTGGTGATTGACCTATTTGCAAATTAATCACGACAGCTTTAAAGCAAAGTTTCTGCTGCACTGAAAGTTCTTGTTGCATCCAGGCGTTAATGGAAGTTTGATTCCTTATATAAGAGTTTGTTGATGTATGATACTATTTGTGCGTGGGATGCACTTTTTCAGCCTTTGAAGCCTGAAATTACTTCTACATGTATTACAACACTTCAGCGTAACTCATGTAGAACTCATTTCTTTGAACGCCAATTAGAATCCACTGAGATGTGCTATTTTGCGTTCACGTTTGTCATAGTTTCACATTGTTTACAGAGAGAACATGCAGGTTTGTAGAAATCGCTTGCTTTAATACAGTTTTAGTGCGTTATTTTACTGAACTCACGAAGGATTTAAGCACACTGCAGTGTGCAGTGTTGCAAGGCATATAATGATTGAAAATAAAGGCTATTTTTGGCTGCAATAATGGAATATTCACAGTCAGAAATATTAAACAGCATTTAAGGAGTGTGGGTGAGATGCAGTGAATGAGCTGCATTATATAAAAAGGGCATTATTCAGGCTATTGATTGCAAGGACTTAAATGCAAATTTTGCAAGGGGCAAAGTGGTTTGTTTCTTACTTCAAACTAGCTGTTGATTAACTTTTGTTACTAAACTGAGGCCTAAGGAGAAACACTGCCAAATGCAGACATTGATCCATTAGGACTTGGAGGCAACGTTGAATGTCTGAGTTATGCGATTTGGGAGGCAAGAGATGCATAAACATAGATTGTAGCACTGAGAAGCTACTCAAGTGAGGTGGCTTGCCACATGCTTTCTGGTTCATGTACTCTGCTCAATAAAGCATGGGGTGCTCTCACCAATTCTGAGCTCTTACTTTTCCTTCATCATTGTATGGGCATCGTAGCACACAAAGAAATCTTGTCCTGTTGAAGTGCTTTGGTTTTGGTCTCTATGTCTTATCTCTCTATGGGCTTATGGAAACTACTCAGTGGCACTCCTTGCTATGATAGTTTGTGTTTTGCTTGTATGCATGGGGGTCCATTCTTATGCCAGTGTGGTTTGGAAATGGGGACCTGACTGTCAATCAGCTGCCACATTTCCCAGTGAATGCAAATCTCTGCTTCATCCATTATATATCTAGTGACAAACTGCTCCCTTTGGGGCTGAATGCCAAACTGAGCATCTGGTGTTTGTTGTTTGGGGTTTCTACCTCTTTCCCCTACACCTCTGACCCATGGAGTACTGGGAGTGTTACAGTTGTGCAGATTAATATTAAATTTATTTAATATATTAGCAATATAAATTATATTTCTGGCCTATACTTAATTCTTCCTGGGAAAATATAAGTCCGTTTTGACTCATCCATATCACTGGTGGGGTGATCTATACTGTGCCTCTAGCAGTAAGCTGTCTTTTAGAATGGACAGATCCACCAGTACTCCTGCTAGATTGGGAAGAACACAGCCTCCTAGGAAGCACACTTTGTGAAAACCTGGTTTCTAATGATGTCAAATGCTTATTATAAAAATGCTGAATTGTTTTGTTGTGCTGTGTATGAGAAGGGGGACCGTTAGGGAGGGAAAATACTTATTACTTATGTCAGAAAAAACTTCAAAGCTCAAAAGAAAGTGGTTTCAGCAGTTTCTGCTCAAGAAACATTCATAAAGGCTTTACTATTCTGTAACACACATGAAAAAGAGGTTTCTTATTATTAATTTGTATTCTTAAAACCTGTCAACTGAAAGCTCAAATCTTGGTGGTTGTTTTCCTTAACAAGTTTCAAAATTGATGTGCAATTACAGAGTGCTTTAATTCTTTCCAGTGGCCTTTGTGATCTCTTCTAAAGTGCTGATATGTCCTACAGTAAAGCCTTGAATAAAAATAGTCTGAAAAGACAGCAATGACAGAAATTAATTTGCTTCACTTCTGGACTGCAGACACTTTATGTGTGTCCTATGGTGAGTGGGAAGGAGTTGCAGTCTCTGAGGGGTTTTGTTTTGGGATTGAGTCATGGCTTGCTGAATTCCAGTCCCTTATTGCTGCTTGAAAATTCTTGGCCTGTTGTAAGCAATATTCTGGGATGAATCTCAGCTAACACATCACTGACAGCCCTGCCTCATTTTTTCACTTGAGCTAATGTATTGCTTTTAGTAAATATATGGGGTAGGAAATAGTGTTTATCTTTCCACATCATAAGAATACGACTCATTCTGTCTGAGAGCAAGAAGGAATACTGTTTCTATTGCTGCTTCAGGGAGCCAGGAAAAACCTCACAAATCTGTCAAGACCATAGAGTGGAAAATGCTTGTATGCTACTTTCAGAGTCAAGGTTCTATATGACTCAGTAACAAGAACAGCAGTTATTCTAAGAACTTAGAACTCAAACATAGGTTAAATTTTAGGGGGCATTTTGAGATAAAGATTAAAGTTTAGGGATGTTGTCTATACTTGAAAAATGAGTTGTTGTCAGCCCTTTAGATAAACTGAAGGAATCTCAGATCTTTGACTTAACTGTGCAAGATGGATTGTATTTTAACATTCATATAGATTGTTTTCCCATCTGCTTTATCTAGTATAAATCTAGCATGAATCTAGGCTACTGTGGTGGTCTTGTAGTTCTATTTTTGTGCTACATGAACTTTCATGCTCTGTGTATTGAGCTAGCTCAGGGAATTGGTCCAGCTAAAACCCAGCCTTGCCAAAAGAAAATTGACTGCATAAATGTTAAGACACAGAAGCAAGTGGATGGGGCCACTGGTTTTGACAGCAATGTGCCATACGTCAAATTAAAGTGGTCACTTAACCATGACTTAGGAAATCATCACTATGTCAGCTCTGCATGCTGATGTGGTTTTTCCCTGAGAACGAAGAGGTTGGAGCTGGCAAAGCACTAGGCACCAAGGTGGATAAGTAAGAAGGGCTGTATGTGAAAGCCTAGTGCTGAATCGGTATACTGGTGGGGGTACAATTAGTTATATCTTCCTGAGTTCATGCTGAAAATATACCTTTAAAAGTTACAGTGACTGTGTGGTGGCACGTTCCACTGCCTCTTCACCATACTGGGTTTCTTGCTGCACATCTCCCATCTTAACTATTTATTTGTTTCAGCTGTTTTCTTCTTTCAATGTCTTGCTGCAGATGTAAATAATCCATTTGTAATTAAATGACATGTTGCCATGGTTTCATGTTTAGCTATATATATACTGCCTACTTCTGAGTCCGCAGGTATTTCCTATAAATGCCACTTTTGCTGTTTGGAATGAATGACTATAACTTGTGTTATTCACTCAACCATGTAATTTTGGTGTCTGCCAAACCTCTGCCTGTTATGAGTAAGCAATGTACCCTTCTAACGTACTGCATATAAAAGCCATCTTCTGCCTCTTGTCTTCTCCGTGTGTATGTTGTCTTCCATGGGCAATAAATTTCTAACTAATTAGGGATGTAGTGCAGAGCTTTGTTTTTTTTGTATGTTGTTTTCCTTCTGGAGAACTTGCTGTTACTTTGGGAAGAAACTGTGTTTCCAGTGATTTGATGAGCTCAGGAAAGTGATACTGAGTTTTAGCAGATGACCCTTCGATAAGACATGTGCAATAGGGTAAGAGTTGCAAAAAATACTGGAGATCGTGATTGTGTGGAAGTTCATATCAAAGAGCTCTATTGTCTTTTTAGTGACTTTTGCATATGTAAGTAAATGCAGAATTATGTGATGGTCCCTGTTGTATTAGCAATTCTCTTACCAGGGCTGTGTCCAAACAGGTATAGGAGGTTTATTTCTTGCAGTTCAGTACTTGGAATATGGCTCTGTTCCTTTTTCAGACAGCTTGTTCAGTGTCATCCTGGCCTCACTTCTTCCCATCGTGAAGAAAATAAATACTGTCTTTTGGCAACAGTGGAATTAGTGTGTGGATTGAGTTTACTGGCAAATAATGCTCATTAGTTTCATTAGTATGTTTAAGGCTTCTCAAACACAACTGAAAGCCTAGACTTAAATCCAAAATATAGTAAAAAACCTAATGTGCAGCTCTTGGCATTCAGATCTGGCATTTCACTTGTTGTGTTTATTGTGTCCGTACAAATCACACTGAAAGAAGGAAATGTTTTGGTTTAAAGCCGCCACTAGCTTGGTATCATTAAATTATGAAGTGAAGTGCAGAGCAAAACAAGCTATAACATCAGTACCGAAACATTCTCAACTGTTTCTAAAATGGCAAAACCTTGCAGCTGTACGCGCGTGCCTTCTGTATTCCATCAGTTTTCCATACTTCCAGCTGCGCACGGATTCCGACGTTACTGTGAAGCATGGCGCAGGCTGTGTTCAAGGCCATGGGGCTGATTTAATGTGAGATGAAAGATGAAGCAATCACAGAAATCTCCCAGACGTTTGTCTTCGGTGCATTAGGCACCTCGTGACTGAACAATCAAGCTTTCAGCTTGGTTGGCAGCGAGGAGCAGCTCTGCCCACAGCAGCTTCCAGAGCTGGCGCTCCCTCAAGCCAGCCCTGGGCTTGGTGGTTAAGAGGCAGAATGGGAGGAATGTGGCTTGGGGCGGCAGCTGGGTTTGTAAAGGCAAAGCCATTGTGATTGTTCTTAGTGGTAGAGGAAGTTTACTCACTGAGGACCTCCTTTTTCCATGTTAGATGTGATGCTAATGCCTTATAGCATCGGTAGGGGCAGTCACCATGATTTTCCAAAAACTCTGTTTTCTGCTGGCATCCAGGATTCCAGCTGGATTAGAAAACAAAATCCAACAGCTGCATTCCCAAGATCAGTTTCATCTTGCATCCCATTGTTTCTGGCTTTAAATGTGTACAGCCTCTGCTGCTCCGCAGTGCTGCCTCGCTCGGCCCTTTATTTTTGCATTAGGTTATAAATCAAACTGGAGACAGCAGCTTTGTTCAAGACATCCCAGTTCTGCAGTTAGGGTCACTGCAGGGTTAGTTGGGAAATTGAAGAGCTAATGTTCAGTGCTCACAAGAACCGTTTGTGGGCTTCCATATTGTGTCAGTTCTTCAATTGAAAGAGCTGTGCTCTTCCTTGCTGCTGTGCTTTGTACACAGCTCCGAAGCAGGTTACAGGTTACAACGTGTTTTTGTTGTTGGCATACAGCATGTTGAGGTCAGCAGACTTTTAAACTGAAGAGAATTCAAGCTCCAGAAGCTGATTGGGGGTCATCATTTTTGCTGTTACAAGTTCTTGAAATAGCTGTTCCAGCGCTGGTTTTGATAGATGACTTCTGGGTTATTATTCATTTATAAAATGGGACACCTCAAAGCAGAGAGACTAATAGCTTGTGGAAATTTAGCAAGGACTTTACATAGAAATGGTGATCTCTGTCTTTTAAAAGGTCCATAATTAACAAGGAGATAGTGTTGAATGGTTCATATTTCATTAAATACCTCGGTACTTTGAAGCTCTTCCTCAGTTTTGTGAGCATCTCACTACAGTTCTAGGAGGAAAAACAGCGCTATGAACCTTCTTTTCCCTGTAATGGAAGACAGAAATGTCAATGGGGTATGTATCTGAATACAGTATTCAGGCAAACCTGAAGGTGTTGGTTACTTTACTAAACGCAGACTGTTTGACAATGTGTGACATGTTGCCGCAGGTACATCGTTATAATCTTATCCCACAGAACTGCCAGGTCTGCCTAAGTTATTTGGGTAGACAAAAATATCTGTGCGTTGTCTGCCAGGCGTACAGGCTGTATTTGCACACTGTTGGAGTTCTGGCAAAACCAGCTTACCGGCAACATCCATCTGCTTTATGCTAAGTGTAAAGGAGTTAATGACCTGAGTAGTTAAGACTGTCCAGACGATCTGTAATCCTTTCACACAAATAAGATGATGTTGCAGTTAACCATTACTATCTCTTTTAAAAAATACAGTGTAGAGATCTTCCCTGTCCTCCCCCAGCCTATTTAGTGTGATTAAGCTTGTCAGAATTGACAACCTGTGCAGCAAGGTCAGATGGATGAGGATACACAAACCAATTATTGAGTGCTAGACTTGGTGCTTTAGAAGTAGGAATCAGCCCTGATTTATCAGCATTGATTTTGTGTAGTCTCTGTACTTTGACTTCAGGGTAGGTGTTTGATGCTGCTTTGAGCAGGTAATTTGAGTTTTCAGAAACAGCAATGGAAATGAAGATAACCCATGAAGGAAGCAGTGTGTAGCACTATGCAGATGAGAAGGTGCTGTGTGGTCTCATGCTGTTACAAAAGAGCTTTAAGCAGCTTAGTAACAGGTTAAGGTGATGGGGAGGGACAGTTTCTTATTAAGGATGTTATCCTGGAACAGGCTGTTTCTTGCTGTGCTGCAGGCTGTTTTAGTGAGGAGAGTTGTAAATGCCAAGTGGAAAGATAGCATAGAGCAGTTGTAAGCGTTAGCCTGGGCACTCTCTTGAGATAGCACTCTCTAGATAGGGTGAAACACTGGCAGAAAAACCAGCTGATGTGTTGTAAATTATATATGTTGGGAAAGTTAGAGAAATGGAATTGTAACAAAATTCCCTATGGATTCAGTATGTTCATAGCATTCAGAGGTAGTGCTCCTTCTGACTTGTGTTGGTTTAGAATCTGCACATTTGAAAGGGATCTCCATTAGTTTTTTGCAGGTTATAATCCTATTCAGTGAAGGAGAAAGACAAGTTTTACTAAATCCTCTTTCTTAATTGCTACTCTTCTTGCTCTGGAAATATTTCCTGTTCCTGAGTTTGATCTATTCCTAGTAAATTGATTTAAACAGTAATGTTTAGTTAAATAACAAATGTAGTTGGTATTTAAATGATTTGTCTATTTTGAAGTAGTACACTATTTCTGTTTAATGTAATTGCTGTATTTAATCTTAGAATGAACTACTGCGTGCCATGTGCCAAATTCACTCATTGCTTGGTGTCGTGCAGAAGACACACGCAGCCAGTAATACAGGCCCCTTGGGGAAATTCCGTGGCCGCACTGGAAATGCAAAGTATGTGAAACAGCAGCATACGATTACACAGGGCTCCAAGCTACTGTAGAGGCCCTTGGAGTTCTCCAGTGTACTCTGAGGGTAATGGCAGAGTGGTTTTCATGCCTGTTATACTTACGTTGCAACTCCTTAGTCCAGTTTAGAACCGGTTCTTACTCAAAACCCAACAAATACTGAGCGTACACAGGAGTTATTGGCTGGGTTGGACATAGCCTTGGGTGACATGGTTTAGTGGGAGGTGTCCCTGCCCATAGCAGTGGGGTTGGAACTGGATGATCTTAAGGTCCTTTCCAACCCTAACTATTCTATGATTCTATGTTGTCACCAACCAGACCTCTTCTGCTGCTTCCTTGGGAAGAAACACTACTAGAAACCTAGAAACAAATGATGTAGGCAAGAAATGTGTAGCTGTTGTTGTTGGGAACTAATGGTGTTGTAACGGTGGAGCCACAGCTTTAAAGTTTGTTTAAATAGGAAGTTAATACATTCTTTTTATGGTAGTTAAGGTTTTATGAATTCATCATTAAAATTGGGAGAATACTCCTAGCTGTTAAAAAACAAGTCAAAGGTGACTTGGAAAAGCCTCACTATTTCTCTATAGCAAATAACTGGCAGTTCAGTTTGACTCTTAGAAATGAGTTGCCTTTGCCCTTTAGATTTGCAGCTTAATTTGGTTTACTTGAATAAATAGGCACCGTGGTAGCAATGTTCCTGTCTGTTTGGAAAAGCTCATCTGACCTGCTGGTTTCTTCCCAGCAGTGGGAGTATAAAAATTAGATATATATTTTTTAAAGTATCTGTTGGACTTTTCTAATAACTGCAGATTATAAAGTCTGTGACTTTGGATATTTTTGCCACTGCACTTTGGGATGTTTGTGGTAGTGGAGCTCTTCAGGCATACGCCTAAAGGGTGAGTGAGTGACTGGGGCTCCACAATGGCTTTTCTCTTGTATAGATCATCTAATAGAGAAGATTGCTTCTGTTATTTATTATTGCAGTGTGTAATTTCTCTCATCGGTCTTGTGTCATATCTGAGAGCTACAACTAACAGTGCTTTTGAGCAGATTACTCGCACCCAACAATATATATCATGATAACCTTCGCATATCACAATTGAAAAAAACAGTTGGAAATTTACGGCAGTGCCTTGTAACTCTGACTGATGACAGTATATATATTATTAACATGTTGTTCCTCAGTATTTTGCACCCACAGAGAAGTGTTGGATAGAATGAATTGCCCTCCCATTACATGTCATAAATCCCAACTATCATATAGTGCATCCCCTGCTTGTTCGCTTTGAGAATGCATCGAGTTCTCTGTACCACATTCTTCCTTGTTTTCATGATACCCATTTAGCATTCTCTGCTCTCTGCAGCTTTGCTGGGAGGATGGAGGGCAAGGGATCAGCATGCTGGTGGAGAACAAGCAGCGACTCTGGTTTTGCGATGCAATGCCTGTTTTGTTCTCTTCCCTTCCTCCCCATGCCCCCTCCCTGGACTGCTGAGAGATTATTTGTCTCTAGCAAGCCAGAGCTGGAAAAGATGGATGTCTGCAACCGTATTCTGTATACCATAGATCAAATCACACTGTCAAAGCATGAAAATACCTCAATAATTTTCTTTTTCATTGTAACTGTCAGCCTCAAGATACCACTTGCTCTCGAACTACTATGCATAATGTGTGCCAGCTCACTTCTACTTATACTCTTGTTAAAATGTAAAGCAACAAATTCCCTGGCAGTCTCTGCAAAGCAGAGTAATATAACTTTCATTACAAAAAGGTGGTGAGCATAATGTGACTTCTTAACAGCTGCAGTAAGTGATGTGAAGCTGTTAACATCTTTTCAAAACAAGCAACAAGTGAAGGGTTATTTTTCATCTCTATTCCTTAGAAAAAAAAATGGCATTGTCATTTTAAGCAGATAACCTTTCATTTGCATGTATATGGATTAAGCAAATTTTTATGGGAATTCTCTAGCTTGGTACTGCCTTGTGAAATTAAGCAAACTTTAATGCTGAAATACTCTCTGATGGCTGAATTTCAAAATGAGAATATGAGTGTTGCATTTTATGCATGGAAATGATGAGTGCTAATGAGGGATTTTAGTTCACCCTTATTCTTTTCCCTTCAGATTTATGGTTCCATGAGAGGTGTCATTCCATTGTTTATTGTTGTGTCAGTCTATTGGATATTCTCAAAAGGTGATATAGGTCTGATGCTTTTGAATTGCTCACTAAGGAAACAAGTTCTTTGGAGTTAACCTATTACAGATAGAAATAGGAAATAAAGGCAAAAGAATTGAAAGTGCCTGTGTCGATGTGCATGCAACAGTCAGTCTATTGCCTGAACAGAAAGGTTTTTAAAGGTTCAGTAGTCAGTACTGATAACTGAAACCTCAGTGACTTTTTTGAGGTATAGCTACAAGTCCCAAAGGACAAATGCTGTCTGGTCTGTGTGTTTTGGCAGCTGAACTGGAGTTTCCATTGTGGTGTGATTAACGTTGTTTTCATGGAGCCTAACGTTCATAACCATGGTGTGGGGCTGTAGCACGGAGTGGCACTGGTTTACCTGCGTATCCATCCCGACACTTAGAATATATCATATGAAAAATGAGGTTGACATTTTCTTTAGCTAAATGCTTTTTTCAGCATGCTGTGTGAGGCTGTTAGCTCCAAAGTGGGATGTGACTATGCTGTTTCATAAATACTGCCCAAAATAGATGCCCAAAAATGCAGAGTTCTTGTAACGCAGGCTCTTGCTGAATAAAGGAAGAGTTGGAGTAGCCAGTTTAAGATCCTAATTTGAAAGGCATTGGTAAAGTAGCTCAGTCCTACAACTTCCCAGAAGTGTTTCTAAGATCTTTTGCATGTGTTGTCGTTTGCAACTGTATGATCCCTGCCTACAGAAGTAATGACTTAAGTTTTTTGTTTCCTGGGGCCTATAGGGATGCTGGGGAGGGACTCTTCATGAGGGACTGTAGTGAGAGGACAAGGGGTAACGGGTTCAAACT
>JASSUY010049577.1:0-26979 GCA_032466535.1 Forpus xanthops
AAGTGGGGGGGGAAAAGAAGGTTGGGAGGAGTGAGTGGGCAGGCAGATTGATTTACGCCTCAAACCACGACAATATGACAGCTGAAAAACTGCACATTTAAACCTCATTGGTGTTATAGAGCAAGATTGTGTATATTATGTATACTCTCTATATTTTAGATTTTCAAGATATTCTGAGATTGTATTTGAAGTATTTGCTTTAATTGGCAAAATTTTGAACTCATATTTACAATATTGCAGAGCTGTGTTATCTACTTTTTTATGAAACTACAAAGTAGAACAAACAGAATGACTTCTTGTCATGGCTTAATCCCAGTCAGCAACCCAGAACCATGCAGCTGCTTGCTCACTCCCTCCCATTCCTCCCCCTGTGCCCAGAGGGATGGGAAGTGAGAATCTAAAGAATGTAACTCCCTGAGTTTGAGGGAACAGTCTAATAACTAAGGTTTTAAGCACAAACCACTGCTGCTGCCACCAATAATGATAAGCGAAATAACAAGGGAAGAGAATATAACCACTCACTACCTGCCGATCGATACCCAGCCCAACCCAGCAAGTGATCTAGCCCTTCTGGGCAACTGCCCCTAGTTTATATAGTTGGCATGATGTGCTGTGGTATGGATTACCCCTTTGGTTAGTTTGGTCAGGTGTCCTATCTCTGCTTCCTCCCGGGTTCCCCTCTGACACTCAAAGTCCTTGGTCAAAGCAAACATTACTGAGCAGTAACTAAAAACACTGGTGTTATCAGCACTGTTCTCAGGCCGAAAGTCAAAAACGCAGCACTGCACCAGCTACTGATAAAAATGACTGCTACTGCTGAACCCAGAACACTTCTATAACATTTTATGCCTATACGTAATGGGTTTTGTAAGTCAGGGTGGTTCCACCTTGTTTAGAACAGAGGAAAATTTTGTCCAAATAAACTTAAAATTTGTTGTGGTTTAAGCCCAGTTGGTAAGTCAAAACCATGCAGCTGCTTGCTCACTCCCCCCCTTCTTACCCTGCTCTGTGTGGGATGGGGATGAAAATTGAAAGAAAATAAACCCCATGAGTTAAGAACAGTCCAATATACTACAAAATTACTACTGGTACTACTAACAATAAGAGAAATAGCAAAGGGAGAGAATATAAAACTAAAAAGAGGAAAGGGATACCCCAACAAGCACAAGTAATGCACAATACAATTGCTCACCACCCACCAATATATACCCAGCCTGACCTAAGCAGTAGTCTGCCTCTTCTGGATAACTCCCCCCAGCTTATGTTGTGGTATGGAATGCCCCTTTGGCTAGTTTGGGTCAGGTGTTCTGTCTCTGCTTCCTCCTGGTCTCTTGTGCCCCTCCTCAATGGCAGAGCATGAGAGACTGAAAAGTCCTTGATCAGAGTAAGCGCTACTTAGCAACAACTAAAACATTGGTGTGTTATCAGCATTGTTCTGAGACTAAAGCTAAAAACACAGCACTGCACAAGCTGCTGGGAAGGAGAAAAACAACTGTTATAGCTGAACCCAGGACAAAATTTCTGCCAGGAGTGATGCCTACCAAAAATAGCTGAACTAGTCAATTTTTAGGAACTGGATGCAGCCTTTGTCTATGAACTAAGTACGGATACACAATATTACACAAAATGGAAATATGCACTGAAAAGTAGTTCAGTTTATTTCCTCCAGTTTCATTATATTTTTTCCTTTCTCATATTTTTTCCTACTACCTGTATTTTATTTTTTATTCCTCTGATCTTTAAATAATTGCCAGCCTCTTTCTATGCAAATCTACATCTAACTGCCTGTCTCATCAGTTGAACTAAGATTGTCTAGAGCTATCTGATTTTCTCTGTGTTACATGTCTTGAGACCAACCCACTCCTCTGGCTGCTTTTTCAGTCAATTGAATCCTTTCCTCCACCTCCTCCCCCCCCCTTTTACATCACAGCTTTTGCAATCTGTTTCAAAGGATACAGCATAGTTAGAATTTGTATTATCCTGTCTTAAAATAAGCTATTGAGAAAATCAAAGAAGGACATTGATAATCCAGTTAAAAGATCAGTAGGGAAAAAAAAAAATCTAATCACCTAATTTACTGCTTTTTGCAGAGAGAGAGAAAAAATTACTGATGTTTGTGGGCTAAGTCTATCTCTTTGATTATTGCATTCTCTGGGTCATCATGCAATCATTTGTATTCAGTAGAAATGAGGGTAGGAAAAGCCCATAGAAAATATTCATATGACCTTTTGGATCCTTTCTTTCAGTTAGGCTTTCTAGGTCATAGGACAAGATGTATGGAATAGTGTCCAATTAATAGTGAAATGAATAAAACTTGGAACTAATCCCATTAGGAACCTGTCTGAAGTACATCATTCTGCCCCTACGGACTGTTGAGGTAATGGGCAATGCTGACGATACAGAGGCTCGGACAGATGAAACACAAATTTAGAATAGAAAAGATTGAAAGTGAGCTAGGGTGATTCATTCCTTATCACACATCTGTCAATCAATGTTTCACTGTATCTGTAGGCAGTGAAAAGGGGAGATAGCTTCTATTGTCTGATGGATACTATGTTTTCTCTTTCTTTCTTAAAAAAATAAACTTTAAAAATCATTATATCTCCATTAATGTTTAGAAAAGGAATAAACAAAATATCAGTTGTTCAAACAAATTACAGCTTTGTCTGTTTTCTCACAACTGAGACATTTTCAAGGAAATGAGGTGTGAAACAGGAATTGTCAGCTTTAGAACTGCATGCAAAGGGATAGGATGCATATATTCAGATTTGCATCTAAAGTTGAAACACAAATGTAGAACTTCAGGCAGTACACAATGGGCTTCTATATCTATCTGTTGCCAATGGCCATGGAAAGATGCTCTAAGGGAGTTGGTTTTGCTGGTCCTATTGTGCTAGAGATGCATTACAATATTCCAGTACTCATGGCTTAAATTTTCTCTTTGGAAATGAACTTTCACTGTTATAATTGTAAATTACAAATAAGTTACTAATTCTGGTAGCGTCACAGACCCACAACCCAATGATACATTTTAGCAACTGAGAAACTAAAAAAAAAAATGGGTGTCATAACAAAGATTGAATGCAAGTGATGCCTTCTAGCTCAGTGTCACTTCAGTATAAACTACATCGAGGCAATTTGAATACCACAGCAAGTAGGATGGAAGGTGATATGAAGGTTCTCTGTCTGAGGCAAAGATAGTGAAACCTATGACTGGACAAAAGGAGTTAATTCTGCTTAAGATGTAGATATTTATAGAAAGTGAAAAATGAGGTAGTCAGCAGGCACAAAGAAAACAAACAAGTTTTTGACCTAGGATTGCCAAGGAACAGTGCTAGAAAACAAACAACTACATAAAAGCATGGTCTCCCAACAGGAAAACGTACAATGTGATTGAATATCACATAACTGTATCTGTGCTTATTTATACTGCCTTGTAGAGTTGATTTAGCATATGTGACAATAGCCACCAGGTGACTGGTGAATATGTCTCTCTATTTTGAGGTGCTGTGGTAAGTCAGAGTAGGTACATTTCCACATTGAAGGTTTTGTTTTTTTTTTTTGTGCACTTATGTTAAGAATCTGCTAACGAATAGACCAGACGTTTTCCTTAAATTGCTGGCTGATCGGTGACATACAACTGCTCTCAGTTGGGGTAAAATATAGAAAAAGCAAGAAATCATTTATAAAATCATTCCTAAATATGCAAGAAATTACGTTCAGAACACACACACGAACCCATGACAATATTGCAATTGTCTCAGTGTGAGTGGTCTAAAGATTGACTGATTTATACTTTTTATGCAGTTATTTGGAGAGTTTTTGCCAAAGCAGTTATGGAAACAATACCATACAGTACAGACTACAGTAAAGTATACAAATTATCTAGCTACACGATCTTGCTTCAAAATGAGCAATTAACTTCTTTCAAATGTTTGAACCACATGGTGCAATTTATTGGGTTGCAAAAATTATAACTCACCTTCCTCTCCTGTGAACTAGAATGCTGCAAGCTTGATGGAAGCAGAGAAAATCTCACAGAAATACACAATACTATATACACAATATTCTGTACAATGCTAGCTGTTCAAGCCTTGTTTTGAAAGATAGTACTTCTAAGTAAAATCTGATCAAAGCCAGTTTGATTTCTTAGAATAAGTCATCTAGCAGCTCAAATATGGGGAACACATGGATCCAATTAACTTCTTTTATTAGTATTTTGTTTTCTAACATTGGCTAATGTTCTTAAAGCCTGATTCAGAGTTCTTATTAGACACTAAACCAGACACCACCTGCAGGTTCTTAAGGCTCTTGGGGTGGGGTGTTGATAGGGCTGAGCCTACAAGAAAACAGCTGAGAGTAATGTTCAGCCTATATTGTGATTCCCGTGAGTTGCCTCACCAAAGAGCGCCTGATATCAAAAAAATTTCCAAAAGCTATGGGTTAAAGTTCATCCTCGATCTCCAGTCTCTCAATAGAAGGTAAGTTGGATCTCAAAGTGGGGAAGAGAGATGAGGGACACAGATATTGTGGGATAGAGAAGATATTTTGATCTTCCCAGCTGCTGCATCTTTGTATCTTCATAGGTCTTGGCTTCACTGAAGTAATATTTTTAGGGTGACGTTGTAGGTATGTGCATTTTTTCTGTGAGTTTTCAATGTTTGTGGCAATTTATATTAATATCTCATTCTCACTAATAAAATCAAACAAAAGCATGTTCAAATTTAGTATTTAAATAACAGAAGTTCACTTTGTAAAGGATTCCTCTGGCACTAAGTTAGGAAGCTGCTTAGTTTTATTGTGGTAGTAGCTCCTACTTTTTTAAACTGAACTCTCCCTACTTAACCTCAAAATATTGTATGTCATGCTTGAAAACAAAACTGAATGTTAATACCAATATATGCTTTTAAATTCCATGTCTGTAAAGTTTTGAAATCCATTTGAATAAGGTGCAACAAATTATACAAAGACAGCATCATTATCACTGTATTGAGATTGTATTTGGCTTGCCAATGTGGTGTTCCATTTCTGCATGGTATTTGATGTCTTCTTTGCTGCTTACATAGCAAAAGTGTGACCATGCAAGAAGCAGTGTCTACACAAATGCATTTTTTAACAGTATTTGTGAGAATATTTCTCTTTAGGCATACCTTAGATACTATAGCTCCCTGGAGATATTCTGGAATTAAATTGGTGCCTTTTCATAGAGTTGAAAGCCTTATGAGATCTACTGTTAGCCACAGTAATACAGATTTTAGAAAGATTAATTACAGAAAAGACATTTGCAACTTTGGAGATTTTTCCTTGTTCTTTAAACTTGCACCTTTTTTCTTACGGGAATTTTTGAGAGCAGCTTTTCAAGAAGTACAGGGACCCATTGCCATTTCTAAATTCTCTCAATGATTTTTCTCACTACTCTGTGGATAAAGTAGATGCCTTGCAGGGCAAAGCAATAAGGTTATTTTTAAAAGAAAAGGAACTGATTGGTGTAGGTAGTTACTTGTTTAAGTACAAGTAAGGGATAGTCTTAAAAAACATTGCCCATTTTTTAACCTTTTGGCAATTACTCTTGACATCCATTGTAACCTGTTGTCAGATGTCTCTTTAGATCACATAATTTTGTCATCCAATGAGTCATGACAGATGAAAACTATGAAATTTAAAGGAAATGTTAAAAAAAATGGGCGTGTGCCACAGTTTGAGTTCTATAGTTTCTAGGGGAAAAACAAAGTAGCTTTGAAGAATTTAAGAGTTTAGAAAATTAAAGAGAAGTTGAGATTAAAACAATAAAGGAAAAAGAAAACCCAAGCAAACCGCAAGGTACTGCTGCTTAGGATATACTGTGCCTACAAGAAAAATATATTGATTAGTCAGTAAATTGCCAAGCATGGACTTACATACAGATGGCTATAATGGATTATCTCCCTGTAACACAGAAAATGATATAGTAGCAGAACTTATGTGCAGATCATGCTATAGACACAATTGTATTAGTTTAGAGCAATTGCCAGTGTAGTCAAGCATCCTGATGTCCAGCAGTGGTAAATGCCTCAGGAAGAAAAAGAAAGTGAGGCCTTTGTAAAGTCTGGAAGTGTACAAGGTTATTTGGGACAAATAACATTTCCTGACCTGAGACAAAAGTCACATTATGACATAACTGCAAAAATAAAGCATTTAATAGTTTTGTATCCTACTAGGAAATGCTCACTGCAAACTGTCTCATCTTTTTCTCTGACCTGTGCTAAACTGATTGTCTCAATGGCATATTGTGATAGCAAGTTTCACACAAAGTTACGTATCACTGTTTTGTTGTGCCTGCCTTGAGTTTGTTTCCTGATATGTCTACAGTCTATCACACTTGATCTAAGTTTTCTTTATAATTACATTTACCATGTCATAATCAGATTTTGCCCTGCACACCTTGTCCTGGAACTAGGGAATCCTGGTCAGTGTAGTCACCACTAATATCCTCTTTTTCTGGCATATTTCTAACAGACAGTGCCTGTCAAATGACAGTGACTGTTTTAGGAGCAGGAAAACAAAAACAAAAACAAAAAAACAACAAAACATCCAAAATCAAACCAACCGAACAATAATTAAAACAATATGAAAATATTATGAACACAGAATATGAATCTGCATTAATCCCACCCCCAAACTTTCTGTTTTTTTTTGTTATGTATCATCATGAACCTCTGGTACAATAAGAATAAAGCTACAAATCAAAAGAATAAATATGTAATAGAAGCAAAGGAAGACAGAAAAAAAGAAACAAGATTGGAAAAAAATTAGCAATATATGTATTAGAGATGTATAAGAAAACATGCTCCAAAAATATGCAAGGCATTTACTAGTACAGATAAGCTAGTTTAGTAATTTAAGTTCACTTTTCCGCAGTGTTTCAAAAAAAGAAATACTGAAAATTAAAAGAAACCGCGTTTAAAATACTGCTTTTTATTTATTTATATTTTTTTAATAATGAACTTTCACTGTTATGTAAAACAGCAAGAACAAGATTTTGAGAGTTTCTAGAGAGGAGCTGATACATAGAGAAAAGAAAATCAGTAGTTAAGAGTTTAGAATGGGGAAAAAAGCTTATGATGCTGACATGGAACTCATGGGTCAAATTAATGATGATGACTGGCCCAGAAATTACTCTGATACTCTACAGAATTATCTGAAGCATGTGGTGATTCTTCAGTTAGAGAACATATAATGGTCTGCGCAGACTGCTGGCCAGGATGCAACCTGACAGTTCCCATATTTCCCAATTCTGAAGTTGTGTCATGAATTTCTTTGTAATGCTGTATTTTTTTTTTTTTTTTGTTTAACATTGTTAGAAATCAGTAGTAGAGGTTGTTTGGGGGTTTTTTGCTGTTTGTTTGTTGGGTTTTGGGGGTTCGGTTATTTTTTTTCTCTCTGGGCAGTTTGATTACCACTGTCTGTAACTGTGATTTTTTTTTTTTATGGTTTTTTTTTTTGTTTTTTTTTTTTTCAGCAAGGGTCTATATAACAGCTGATGTTTTTCTAAAGAAATTCAGACTTTCTGTGAGCAATTGTTAATGAGATGTATACCAGCTGCTGCTTTGTTTTCATCTCAGTTTAGTAAGGTTTTTATTTATGATTTAGTCTCTTGAGCTATACAGAAAGCTATTTTTTAAATAATATTATGGTTTGCTTCAGTCCATTGTGGACTAAAGTTAAAGGTAAAAGCATCAGAGAGAGCCGTTACAGTAGCTGCAGGATTCCATAGCAAAATTTCTTGAACTTCTTTTTAGACTCTAGATCATCTGTGAAATTTCAGAATTTCCTGTGAAAACTTCACAGAGACAGGATTGAAAATATTAAAATATTTGCCAAATTAGGCAATATAGTGTGCCTTTCCCTTAACCAAACTAAAATGGATTAAAAATTGACTTCTGAATCCTTTGATTGTCAAAATGTCCGTTTATGCTATTAGAATATGTAAAGGTATTTGAAACATAAGCTGTGGTATTAATCTGGTCATATTGACAAAGAAGGCAAGAATCTTATTACTTCCTTTAATGATCTGAAAATAATAGTCTAGTAATCAGAAGCTTTCTAGACAGTGGAGGAAGATGGAGCTTTGTGGACTTTATTCCCAGGTATTTTAAACATCTTCCGTAATATAACAGTTACCATGTGCTGCAAGCATTTAATCTCTTTCCACAGAAGAAAAAAAGCATTGATTAGTTTTACAAGATGGCTAAATTTTAAAAGCCAGAGTAAGGAGAGATGAACATAATTCTTACATAGCATGTGTTTTGTTATAGACATGATTGTAGATCTGTGCTTTAGTTTTTTACTAACCTTCAAAAAAAAAACCTTTTCTGACAGGTAAAAAGAGCTAGTATTCTTTAATGTTAAATTCATTCTGTTGTGAAATGTTTCTCTTGTGAGAAATTAGTTTATGGCCCAAAAGACACCCATAGTCAGCTAAATTTCCTCCATTAGCAGCAAAGCAGGCATTTCAAGAATAAAAAGTGGAAAGAAAAATCATCCAGGCTACATTAATGTAAAATAATAGTGATACTAAATTCCAACTAACTAATATATTCTGGCCATTCGAAGAGTTGTTCTTTGAGGGTAATAAGGATAAAAATCTCTAAGTAAAGCTAATGAAAGGTTATGTATCATAGAACATGTTATTACTGCAAGAATGCCTGTCCTGTGCAGCATTAAAGGGAAGATCTAGCAGACTGTAAACTGATGATGGTATTTAGCAGGGAGATAGCCAAGGAAAAAAAAAAAACTCTTTTTGTCTTTGATCCATTCTCCCTTTCACACTTCCATGAGTCTTTTGTTGATAGCCTTATGTTAGTGCCATCAGTGAAGATGATTTGTTTCCCTACACTCAGAATGATTAGGTTGTTGCTGTCGGTAAAGAAGATGAAAATAGTAAGTCCAGATTGCTGATTATGGCCTTTCCCTAGCTTATGGGAAAACGCATGAGTTCTTAGTTTTATATGAGAAATATATCATTTGTGTTTATATATATAAAAATCAAAGAAATAAACTATTCTTTTTCTTGCCAATTACAAGACTGTATTCTTCATGGTCATTTAAGGACTCGGGACCCACATTTGGCCTGCTGCATACCCATGCTATGCAGCACTGCATGTGGGAACTGTTTGCAGTTTTATCCTAGTGGCTAAACCCTTTTCTACAGTTATTTAATGCATTTCATCCCCAGGTGAATGTTAGCTAAATGGAATTTTTGGAAAAAATATCTGCTGTTTTGAAGAAGTTCTGCAAATATTAGGTTAGCTCTAAGCACTCTCCACTGCTTTTTCTTTGACAGGGATTAGGCCATCACTGTGTTTGTATTTTCTGTGTTAACAGTGAGCCTTATTATCAGAACATTTAACATGTTCTTGCTTCTACAGGGGAAAAAAAAAAAGGCTGCTTTCTTAGCTCATCTTCTGATTATGCAGTGTAGGGTTATGATTGTAAAGTTAAAAGAAACCTGTCAGTCCAGAGTGACTTGAGTCAGGTTGAACTTTCAGTATACCATTTTGAAGTCAGAAATATTAACTGGATAGGGCTCTTTTTTCTTTTGCATTAAAATTAAAGGAGTTCTAAGTTATTCTCATCTGATTGAATTACTCAAAATTTAAAATGCAATAAACTTAAAAATGTAAAGGAAAAATACAACAAAATATATTTTAAATTTGTGTGTGCATATAGATATATTCCCCCTCCCCTCCTACTCCTGCTGATTTTGGACATAATTAGATGCTTATTAAACAAGTTCTCATGGTTTTATCCCTACCAGTAACTCAGAAGCATGTGAAAGTTCACACTCCCCTGCCCCCTTCCTACCCCCTGCTCCCTTGACCTTACTCTGTTTTATGGCAAAACCAGCTTTCAGCAGGATTTAGATTATTTCCCTCACTTTCTCAAAGGCTTTTTCTGCTGTATTGCCCCACACAGTAATGTCATCAATATATTGCAGGTGTTCTGGAGTTTCCATCTGTTCCAGTGCAGTCTGGATCAGTCCATGGCAGATGGTAGGGCTGTGTTTCCACCCCTGGGGCAGTCAGTTCCAAGTGTACTGGACACCCCTCCAAGTGAAAGCAAACTGTGGCCTACACTCTGCTGCCAAAGGAATTGAGAAAAATGCATTGGCAATATCAATCGTGGCATGCCACTTGACTGCCTTTGACTCCACTTCAAACTGGAGTTCTAGCATGTCTTATACTGCAGCACTCCAAGGTGGTATGACTTCATTCAGGCCACTATAGTCTACTGTTGGTCTCCACTCTCCATTAGACTTTCACACTGGCCATATGGGGCTATTAAAGCAGGTCCTACTGATTGCTCCTTGACTCTCCAGTTCGTGAATCAGCTTATGGATGGGTATCAGGGAGGCTTGGTTGGTGTGATATTGCTGCTGATGCACTGTAGTGGTCATGATTGGCACTTGTTCTTTGACCTTCAGCAACCTTACAACAGAGGGATACTCTAAGAGACCAGGCAAGGTGGACAGCTGCTCACTGTACTCTGTCTCCAAAGCAGCAATACTAAAAGCCCACTGGTACCCTTTTGGGTCTTTGAAGTATGCTCTCCTGAGGTAACCTATGCCAAGGATGCATGGAGCCTCTGGACCAGTCACAATGGGGTGCTTTTGCCATTTCCTCCCAGTCAGGCTGATTTCAGCCAAATCTTGGGATTCTCCTGTCCCTCCTGAAATATAAATGGGTTCCACAGCTTGTCAGCTTGAGGGCATCAGGGTTCACTGTGCACCGCTATCTACTAGAGCCTTATACGTCCATGGGACTAATGTGCCAGGCCATCTGATCCACACAGTTCAGTAAATCCAGTTGTCTCCTTCCTCCACCTGGCTAAGGCAGGGCCGCTCTAATAGTCATCAAAATGTTGGACACTTAAGTCTTGTAGAAAAGAATTCTTCTTCTTTAAAATGGGAGCTGAAGTAAAATCGGCTCTTCCACTCTATCTTGGAACCTGCTCACCAGAGACTGAAGTCGCATCTTTCATGGGATGACTCCTTGACCTTTGTTCTCATCTTCAATTCAAGCACCTGTTTCTCCAGAGCTGAGGTAGGTTTTCCATCTCACTTCCTCATGTCTTCTCCGTGATCCCGCAGGTGAACCCATAGGGTGGCCCGTGGCGTATACTTATATCTTCTCTCTAGAGCAGTAGAATGCCTTTTGTTAACAGCTGAGACGTGTTGGTACATGTATAAAGCTGGATAAATCAGGTAGATTGTCTCTCAATTGTTTGAACTCCTGGGACAGTTTTTCCACCACTAAAAATATGGAAGGGTTGAGATTGTATGCAAACTCTCAGAGTTGACGAATCGATTCATCCACTGTTGGTGGTACTATGTTATTCCAAGTTACTGCTACCAATGAGTGAGCATGTGATGACAGTACATTCCATGTAAATTTCTGCCACATGGGTTGTGTACATTCAACTTCATCTGGATCTACGGATACATCCCTGGCATTTGGCTTGATGTGTTAGATCATCTCTACAATGGCCGATTCCCACAGAGACTGAATGCCTTTCTCTAGAGTAGTCCACTTGGCCAAACAGCTCATAACATCATCCTTGTATGGAAAGATTTCTTTCACAGCTGCCAAGAGCCACCTCCAAAGACTGAGGGACTGTTTCTCTTTTGCAATTGCTTTGTCAGTACCTGCTTCTCTAGCAAGTGATCCCAGCTGCTTGGCTTCCCTACCTTCTAATTCATGACTGTTAGACACATTGGACAGATCTGTTGTTAACTCAACCCTTTGTGCCCCACCTTGGGTGCCACAAAGGGCTGTCATGGTTTAAGCCTAGCTGGTAAGTCAGAATCACACAACTGCTCACTCACTCCCTCCTGCCCTCTCTCGACTCCTGGAAGGATGGGAATGGGAATCGAAAGAATATAACTCCCAGAGGTCGAGATAAGAACGGTCCAGTAACTAAGGTATAACAGGAACCACTGCTGCTACCACCAATAATAATAATTATAAAGGAAATAACAAGAATACAACTGCTCATCACCTGCCAACCAATACCCAGCCTGACTGAAGAGTGATCTATCCCTTCCTGGTAACTGCCCCCAGTTTATATAGTGGGCGTGACATGCTGTGGTATGGAATACCCCTTTGGTTAGTTTGTGTTAGGTGTCTTGTCTGTGCTTCTGCCCAACTTCCCCTCCTCCCTGGCAGAGCATGAGTCTCACAAAGTCTTTGATCAGAGTAAACATTACTTAGCACCAACTAAAAACATTAGTGCTATCAGTGCTGTTCCCAAGCTGAAAATCAAAAACTCAGCACTGCAGCAGCTACTAAGAAGGAGAAAAATGACTGCTACTACTGAACCCAGGACATAACTCCAACCAATGGTAAACTGCAAGTGTTGATAAAAAGAACTATTATGTAATACTGGTACCTATTATTCTAACTGAGGCTCAGCCACGAGGCTGTAGTACTATTATACCTCTCTTCATCTTGCCCATCTTATTAGCCATCTCTTTATTTAGAAAGGATGCTTTCAATAACCTTAAACAATAAATATTAAAAAGTAGATCATAATGTACAGTTGGATTTCAAGGCAGCAATATTGGGTATCAGGCATTGTTATGATGTCTTCAGAAAACAATATGTAACCTTTGGAATACTGTGGGCAGTACTCAAAGAAGAGCTCTTAGTAATAATAAAATTGCCTGTGTTGCTGTAATGTGTTGCATCTCTACTTAGTTGAATCATATATATGAAAGTGGAAAAGTGGGAAATTTGTATTTTGTTATATACACAAAATATTAATCTCTCATCTTCCTGAAGAAGGGATGTCTCTCTTTGCAACATAACTAGACTACACTGTATTACATTGATTAAAGCTTGAAACTGATACAGTTATAAGCCACAGCCTCTAGAAATGACTAATGCTAGACCTCATGGAACCAGATTTGGACTAGAAACAGTATTTTGTCTACAAGGTCTTTTAAAAATTATGAAGAAGTTCAAACCAGGGCACGATGGTGCTATTGCGTTTTCAGTCAAAAGTTGTGAGTATACCTTAGCACAAGCTAGTATAATCCCAAGCCAATTAATTTCCATCAGTTCAGAGTAATGACCTGCATGCATTAATCCATTGAATGAGTCCGCTTGAAGCATTTTTTAGCAATTTATGAGCAAAAAAAGTGCAAGGTTCAGCAACTAGAGCTGGTTCGCACTGAAATGCACTGAGTCACCATGTGGGGGAAGTTTAACAAAATTGAGTCAAGTCAGTGGGCTAGTCAGCTACTGAAGCTGGTACCTGATCGGGTAAAATGACATTTGTATCCTTAAAGAGGTGAGCCAATCTGTAATTTAGTGGGAAAAAATGTTAAAACTAACTCCTGAATAGCTTAGACCATGACATAGATAAACTTCAGAAGAAGAAAAGTGAGTCTAAATGGATACTGTGAATCACCTCACGTTCAGCAGAACAGGCTTGTCTCTGATAAGGGAGCTAGCTCTGATATCTCTATATTTGGAAATTTAGAAAGCAAGTGAGGATTTCCCCCCAGGATGGTAATACGTCAATCAATCTGGTAAAAGCAGTTAGCTAATGAACCAACAAGCTCCTTTAGACCTTCCACAAGTCTGAAGAATTTGAAGCAGTCAGTACTTTGCCAGATCAAGCTCCAGCTTTTTAAAATAAATCATCACTTTATTTATAATAGCTAGAATTATTTATAACAGCTAGACCTGTATTGGGTAGGAAGCACATTTTCTGCACACAGATATGACTACAGAGTAGGCAAATTGCTGATATTCTGTGCAGCTTTGACAGTATCACCTATAGTGACAAGTGCTATAAATTCTTATCCTTGGAATAAATCTCTTCAGATCTGACACAATTTAACACAGCCATCATGTTGTGGGAGAAGGGTTTGTGTGCAATGCGTCACAAGTTCAGAAGGCCTATACTGCTGCTTCTAGTTTTGTGAGCAAGTAGTTGGCTACCCGTGAGCTTGACAGTATTTTTTCAATTCGAGTGAATACAGGTTGGCTGGGAATAACTTGCAGCTGGTACAGATCTATTTTTAAGTAGATTTATTAAAAGAAATTGAAATTAGCCTTTCTGCTTCCTCTGAAAATTCCATCTGCTACAATTAATATTAACATGATTTCTAACTTGTCCTTTTAGCTGATTATATTTTTAGAAAGACTCCGTAAAAGGTTAGTGTGAAGAACATATATTTTGCTTTCTTGTCAATCTGCTTTCAGAAAATGTAATCCTCCATAGTAAC
This sequence comes from Forpus xanthops, assembly GCA_032466535.1. Taxonomy (NCBI): domain Eukaryota; kingdom Metazoa; phylum Chordata; class Aves; order Psittaciformes; family Psittacidae; genus Forpus; species Forpus xanthops. The sequence goes on from JASSUY010049577.1 coordinate 14,273, forward strand.
ACGTAGGTCAAAAGGAATTTTATTTGATATTTTCCAACTAATACAGAACACATGAAGCACCCTCAAGCATGTAGGTGGTTTTGAGATACTGTTCAAGCCTTCATCACCATCATATAGTGGATTCCACACCAGCACTCATGGGGAGGCTGGAAGAATTCAAACACAGTTGAAATATTTATCTTGGAATTAAGTAGAAAAAAATTTCCTACCCTTAATCAATAATACATGTCTTCATTATTTACCTGTGCTATAAATATAAAAAATAATTGGAAATATGGAGAAGCTTTTCAAAAATGTTGTTGCTCTCTGCTTCTAATGATGTAGCGGGTATTAATGGTCCTCCTGAAATTTGGTCATGGCCTTTGCTATGTTTTTTTATTTGGAGAATGCAGGTCTTACCTCTATAAGGATATTTTATGTAGATGTTTCTAGTGAATTGTAGTAGTAGATTTGTAGATCAAAATAAGCAGTTAACTATAAAATTTGCTGTATAGTTTCTATTTTAATGAGAATATTATACTGAATAATTTTAAAATGCTCTTCAGTACAAATAATGGGCTAATTTTAAAGACAAGTATGTGAGTTAAGATTTCAATTACAGTTTGCTTTTGGATGCTGAAGAAACCAGTACTTCCTGTATTCTTGAGAATAAAATGTGAAAATTGAGCTTGATCATGTAATTTTTTAGGAAAAGTTTTATAGGACAAGTGCTACATGGCTTTGTAGTTTTTTCTTTGGTTTTGTTTTGGTAGGTTTTTTTGGGGCGTTTTTTCTCCCCCGTAGTGTGGCTAACTCACAGATCTCAGTACTAATACAGAATTAAAAAACCCACAACAGGTATTGTGTGTTTCTTGCAGCTGAATCCGCAGACATACGCATAAAGTGACATCTATTTAGCACTCAGTTGCACAATTTTACACTTATTTTCAGGGCCAGTTTTATAAAGAACACTGATGGTGCTCTACTCTTATTAGCAATAGTTCCTTAAAATATGCGCAATACCTGATAAAGAACTACTAAGAGAGAGTTATCTGTTTTCTGTGGAGTTTTTTCTTTCTTTCTTTTTTTTTTTCCTAGAGTCTGAAAAACCTTCATAAACTTTATTTCTTAGAAGCATAGAATGGTTAGGGTTGGAAAGGACCTTAAGATCATCTAGTTCCACCTCCCTGCCATGGGCAGGTATACTTCACACTAGAAATGTCACCAAAGGCTCTGTTCAACCTGGACTTGAACACTGCCAGGGATGGAAGATTCACAACTTGCTTGGGTTCCAGTGCCTCGCCACCCTCACAGTAAGGAACAACTTTGTTATATCTAGCTGGAACTTCCCTTGTTTAAGTTTGAACACGCTACTCCTTGTATCACTACAGTCCTTCATGAAGAGTCCCTCTGTGGCATCCTTGTAGGCCCCCTTCAGATACTGGAAGGCCACTAGGAGGTCTCCATGTATCTTCTCTTCTCCAGGCTGAGCAGCCCCAGCTTTCTTAGCCTGTCTTTATAAAGGAGGTTCTCCAGTCCCCTTACGATCCTAATGGTGCTCCTGTGGACTTGTTCCAACAGTTCCATGTCCTTCTTACGTTGAGAACACCAGACCTGCACACAGTATTCCAAGTGAGGTCTCACAAGAGCAGAGTAGAAGGGCAGGATCACATCTTTCAACTGCTGGTCACACTCCTTTTAATGCAGCCCAGAATGCAGTTGGCTTCTTTGTTGTGAGTGCGTACTGCCAACTCGCGTTCAGTTTCTAGCTGAGCAGAACCCCCAAGAACTTCTCTGTAGGGCTACTCTGAATTATTTCTCAGCCCAACCTGTAGCTGTGCCTGGAATTGCTCTGACCCAAGCACAAGACCTTGCACTGGACTTTGCTGAACTTCATGAGGTTGGTGTCTGCCCACCTCACAAGCATGTCAAGGTCCCTCTGGATGGCATTCCTTCCCTGCAACATATCAACTGAACTACACAGCTTAGTGTCACTGGCAAACTTGCTGAGGGTGCACTCAATCCCATTGTCCATGTTGCTTGCAAAGATGTTGAACAGAACTGGTCCCAACATTGACCTCTGAGGGACATCACTTGTTACCAGTCTCCAGTTAGACATTGAGCCATTGACCACAACTCTCGGCATGAGGCCATCCAGCCAGTTCTTTATCCACCGAGTGGTCCATCCATCAGATTTATGTCTCTTCAGTTTAGAGATAAGGATTTACTCTGCAATCTTTTCTTCCTATTGAATAATTGCATTTTGGGGTAGTACCTAACCTCAAGAATGATAATAAAAGATGGAGTTAGTAGCAATTAAGCTGTGTGGATAACTTGGCTTTGCACTGCTGCATGGGGAGTAAAGAAAAAAAATAGGACATGGTAAGAGTGGTCACTATTAAGGGCAAAGGTCCTAAGTCCTGTGGTATTTACAGCTGTGAATCAAAATACTTGGAAGAAACCAGCTATTCTTGTTTAGTAGTCAAGTTGTAGTTAGAAAATTAAATTGCAAGCTCTCCACTGGCCTTTTTGCTGCAACTCAACTATTATATTCTGCTGTGTATTTAAGTAATTCTAATAAGTACCTTAGCTATTGCTGAGTAAATAAATGGGTAAACACAATTACTGCAATAATGAGTTGCCAACACAGTTTCTGCTTTGAAAATATTTTAATAAAGGAGAAATTAATTAGTATTCATTTAATGATTCTTTTCCTTTGCCTGTGTTGAAAGTACTGTAAGAGAATGGGGAGAAAGGGAAGCAGAGGCACTCTTTTTACTTTATGGGAATTTCTTAAATGAAGAGACTAATAAAGTCAATCTGTATAATATAATATTTTTGACATTTACTCAGTGGTACATTTGAAAACAACTTTTTAATTTAAAATGTAACTTCTTCATTGAGTGTTTATAGTTTTCTATAGCTTATATGATCTGTTTGGCATAAAACAGTCATGTTGACCTTGGTTCAGGAACTTATGTATTACCTCTTAAACAAATACCTGCATCTATCTAAATTTCACACCTCTCTAGAATGCCCTGGGAATAAAGAAATTGGAGGTCTCAGAAACTTCTGGGCAAGGAGGATGCCACCTGTTTTGTCCTAGAGACAATTTCTTTTAAAACGGATTTACCACTTGGTCTGCAAAAACATCATTTCTCTGCTCCTCCTATTCTTTTACACTCTGACAATTCACATGTCATATTCTTCCCCAGTTCCAATTTATAAATCCATGTTCCAAGGTGGTAGAGCGAAGCATTCTCGTTTCTTTCTCCTGAACACCATTTTCTCTAAGGAGTTTTAAAAGAATAATTAAGTTTCATTACAGTAAAATTGGTATTATTTTTTATGGATTTGAGCAACTGCAGTACTAGTTTCTCTGGAGGTTTTGGTGGTGCGTTGCTGTCTGAAGAGGCCTGACAAAATGTATATATTACAGTTCATTTTCTTTGCCTTGTGGGACAATAGTAAGGAGGCACAACTGCAACCCTGCCACTGTTCTGCCTAAACTTATTTATATGGCATTTTTCAGGAAGCCAGATTTCCTGATATCCTACATATACAATCCAATAATGAAGATTTAGCGTAACACGGTAACTCCTATCAAATTTCCAGTTTCCCAATGCCTGTCACAGAGTCTGTTTTCATAATAATTATCTAATTATCACAGAAAAAAAAATCAAGCTGTAAGAACATTATAAAATACAACTGCTTCTGTCAGGAGCTAAGTCCTTACAGTGAATAACTGTCAATGACTGTAAGCTTGCTTTCTGCTGTAGCCAAGTAGTCAGCAAATACTTTTTCATTCCAGTGAAATTACTCTTTATTATAATCTCAAATGAAAATTGCATGAGAATTTGTCAATCTATAGTTTGTTTCCAACCTTTTTGCTATGGCTAGTTTCTCCACTGAGGGAATATCTTTCACTCATCTTTGTAATCTAGGTTTTTCTGCAAGTCACTTTGAAGTTGGATGGCCTAATGTACTCCTGAAGTTCCCCTTTAAGTTTCACTGTCTCTGAACAATGCTGTCCCTCTCAATATGTCTTATTTTTAATGCTGTTATTTATGTGATTCTCTAAAATACCATTGCTCTGCATGAGCAATAGTGTCCTCGATATTTTTATCCTGTGGAAAAGATGTGGCTAGGAACAGAAGGAATTCAAGGTGTTAGGAGATGTTTTGCCAATGGGCACACCATGTCCTGAGGGGGAGGCAAAGGCACAGCTACAACCCAGTCAGGACAAAGTGCACATCCACTGATCTCCTGTGCAGGAGGAGTGCAAGTGCTTGCACTTCTCAGGTATTGTCAGATGTGTGCTTCCTTATGCAAATAACTGCTTCTTGGAAACTATACAGCAGTATTCTCCTCATATCCACTATTTCAGGCTTCTTAGTATTCACACAATTTTTTCCCAAGTTTGATAAACGCAAATATCAAGTTCACATTTCTTTTGAATATATATATATTGTATAAAGATTATCGATATCATATAATGATTATTTAACAACAAAAGAAAACAACAGTATTCTGTCAGTGCAGAAGTCAAACACTTCAAGTATTGATTCACTCCCCATGAGTAAACTACTATGTGTCAAGCAAGCTCAGAGAGGCAGAACTCTGTGCTACAGCCACAAAATCTTCCTTATTCTACTGCTCTTATTGAGATGCTTCTCCTTTCTGCATTTTGTTTGCATTACATTTTGGCTTATTGTTACAAACTTTCCAATATTAACTTTTAGTCAGGTTATTGCTTGTTAGAACAGATGTCTCATGAGCAACTATGCAGATGTCTCATAGGAAATTATGTGAGACTGTGATAGCCAGAAATTTAGCTCACCCTGGTAATTTACATAGTAGTTCTGAAGTTGATGAAAATGTAAAGTCATTTATGGGACACATTGTACTGTCACACCTCTGTGTGCAGTAATGGAGCATGCTGTTACTTTGGTAGCAAATCAGAAGATGGAACAGTGTGTCTGCTAAGCATAATCCATATTCACCAGTATGCTTGTTTCCATCTCCCTCTTTAGCACATATACAAATAGCTTCATGAGAAACAGTCATTAACATGCAAAATACTAGTTTTCTAGTATTTCATTAGCTGTGGGAGACCAAAGTATACAAGGCAGCATTTGGGCTTTAGATGACTAAACCATTTACTTAGGTTTACTTCTGAGACTAATAATCAGTAGGCTTTTGTCTTTACATAATCCATTATGAATAAATAATATTGATGAATTAAAGTAGTAATACAAAGAGGCTGGAGAATTGAGTTGGGACTGCCTGGATGATACGTGTGGGGAAAAATGTTAAACTGCATACCAAATTGAGGGAAAAATCTAATTCTTTAAAAATTGAAATGAAAAATTTCCAGTGACTTCATGGGAAACTGATTTGTTTCCAAAGGTATTTAAAGTTGTTTAAAGTAGCCCATGTAAACATGTTTTAAATTCATGGGACTGCTTCTGCTTAGAGAAACAATGCAATGTATCTCCATATACCAGCATTTGGTCTGCCTTTTTGTGGCATTAGTTTCCATGAGTGCTCAGTGCCAAACCTCAATGCCAGTAAGGCTTCTGTGTACTATTTCAGTAGAGTTCAGTTTATGTCTTCATCTGCTCCAATGTTTTGAATTGGTCAAGGGTTATTTCCTAAAATAGTCTTTGTTCTACCAATAAAATTTCTGGTGTGCTGATGTGTTGATTGCTCTTATGTGCAAATATAATCTATAAAAAGCTGTAAAATCTTAAACAAGTGCTTGCACAGCATCAGTTTTCATTGTTCACTGAATAAATAAAAGATTAGATCATTAAAATGTGTTAGTAATGTTAAACAAATAATAATAATGTTTACTGAGACAATCTAAAATAAAAATATTAATGAGCATTCTCGTGCCATCATATTAGTACAAATATGATCATTAAGTTTACATTTTAATACTTTTATTATGCTATTGTTAAACATCCAGTAATGTGTTCTTAATGAACTTTTATTTACTGAACAATGAAATAGCTGAGTTAATAAATTTAATTAGCCATGCAAAACTGTTTCTTGAAAAAACAACAGCAAACACTAAAGAAAAATTACATAATTACATCTGTCTTGAATACTGCTGCTCCTGCAGCTCTATGTCTGAAATGCTTCCAGGACCTGCTCAAAGTGGGCCACAGACACTCCAAGTGATGACAGTTATGGAGCCTACCAATGGCAAGGGGCCCTAAATGGTCCAGGGTCCCACAGCCTGAGCCTCAGTATGGCTCTCAGGGTCTCTGCAACAAGTGGATTTCTGGAAAGCTGCAAGGACTTTGTGCTGCCTGCACATCTTGGAAGAGCTTGAACATTTTATCAAACTGAAGCCTCAGACATTGTTGCTAGGTTTGTCCTTAAAGGAAGATATCTCAAAGGTTGACCTCAGGATCAACCATTCATAAACCCTCACTATTTATTAAAGAAATGTTTTTTAAAAATCTGTGAGAATAGGATGCCTGGTTTATAGTCCCATAGGATTTAATCCCCTGGATTGTCCAAACTTTTTGTGTGAATTATTAGAAGACGCAGCACAGGCACAATTTCTACATGGTATCCACTAGAGAACCTAAATTATTCTTCTTTTAAATTAGGGTAATTGGGTTAGGCAGCTGGCCATGTGAGAGCAATACTAACCATGTGCTAATGTAATTTTTCTGAGGCTGTTGGCTAAGACACTGTATCATTGGATTTATTAATGAAATTTTAATGGTATTGTCTGTTGGAGACATCTCTTCTTGTTTTGCAAATGCCAGTAGAATCTGTACAGCATTTTTTGTGTTATCTCATACACATAAATATGATTATTATTTTTCTTCTTCTTCCCTGTCTTATGAAAATGGAAGCATTGGAAAGAATGATTTCTCCATGAGGAAATATTCACATAATGAAGTCTCTACTGAATGGATTGAAAGTTTATTAATATTAATGAATTGATTTGAGGAGTTTAGGTCAGGATGTAGATAAGCTTTTCTGGTGAAATACAAAAACTAGAATGAACAAACACCTGATTATACTGAATAATATATATTTTCTGTTCAACAGTTAAGGAAACTCTACAAGGTGGAACCACTGTTTTCACATGGATGAAATCCATGTGTTCAAATTCACTCACTACAGATTACTTTTACCAAACTTTTCTTAGTCTTCACATAAGATACGAACATCATAATTCAATTCACTAACTTCCAGTTGGCAACAGTAACACAGTTTAGAGAATGGTTTTACTGAAGACAACTATATTTTGCTTAAAGGAATTTAATGTCATTCAATTTTGTCATGTAATACCTCAAATGGGTTGTTTTGGCCTACAAATTCTTGTAAGAAAATGAGTTCCTTTACATTTTCTGTAATTGTCTTTGTAACCTTTCTTTCCATTTGCACTACCAAAATCAGTGAGATGGTGGTTTTTTTTTTTTTTCTTTTTTCAGTTTTTGTTTCATAAGCCTTTTAAATCTAATATTGAGTCCTTGAAATATTTACAGTTTTAGATGCAAACACTGCTGTCTTTATTTTAAGTAACTTTTATCTTTTTACAGCTATAACAATTTTATAGGTGGAGGAATTAATTAAAATGCTTTGTGACTTCAACTACGGATCATGATCATATATACCTAAATGTTTCCAGTTTTAAAAATGAAATTTTACTACACTGTCATGATAATACTCAGTTTAAAATTTGAACATTTATATATAAAAATATTAAAATAGAAAATATAAAAATAGAAATTTATATAAAATAAAAAATTATATAATATAAACATATAATATTGAAAATCTATTATATAAAAATATAAAATAAATATAAAAAATATATATATATTTTTTTTAAGGAGTGTCTTTTTATTCCTTAGAACAATTGCTGACCTGAAGCCAAATATACATTACTCTTTCTAGTAGTCTGATTCTCAGTTAAAAAGAAGAGATTTAGAAAATAGGATGTTATTAGCTATGTTATATGCAAGAATATAATTCTGTACTGACTTTTACCCTATACTTTTAAAATGAAAAACACGAAAGGCATTTATAGTTTAAGGTAGATTCTGACTGTTAAGTATCATGAGTGACTGAGTAATGAGCAGTCTGAGAAACCTTTTGGCAATTCGAAAATTTTACCATAAATGTGAGTGTAGAGGCAATGAAAATCAAGCTAGTCAATATAATAATTTGTCATTATATTTTCAGTTTATTTTTAATATAGGAAAAGTTGGGCCTTTTCATAACTGGAGGAGAAAGAAACTATTTCTGACCCACATTGTATTCATGAGCACAGGCCCAGATGTACCTGGGATGTGAGTAGTAGGAGGTAGGTGCCACTAGTCTATGGTCGTTTCAGTCTGTGGAATAATTTAGAGGGAGCACAGAAAAGATTAGAATACATTAGAGTAACTTCTGTGTAGCTGAGTAGCTACTTGGTAATGTATAAAGGTTATGTTCTCTTTCTTGCATTTGGCTGCTGAAAGTCTGCACTCAGGAGAATAGAAAAGGGATTGCTTTAGGTTTTGTCATTTCTATATGGAGGAAAATGAGACACTGTTTAGCCATCACAGTTAAGGCATGCCATATTAACTTTGCTCTGAGGAAAGAATAAGACCTATACTCTAAGGAAGAAAAAAAACCATCAAACCCTCTCATAACTGATGGTGTGTAGTATACTCATGCAGTTAATGTAATAACTTGGCTATTAATGTTAACCATCCTCATGCTTAAAAATGAGGATAATGCAAATGTGTATACAAGTAAATTCACATTATGTGAGACTTGTATAACATTTATAATTAGGATTCATTTTTAAACTGCATGAAAATGCCAGGAGGAAATTTAAAGTGACAGGTATTACTATTATGCAAATCCAGCATTTACTAAACTCCTTATTCTCATACTAAAATCTGCTATCTAAACAGTTGCTTCACTACTGGAAATTATGAACAGCAGCCAAATTCTTCTCTCCTTTCCAGCCATTCCCTTGATTGTATTTATTCAGTAATACAGCAGCATTCAGCAGTGCTGATAAACATGCTTAGTGTTCATTCGGTTAAGCTTCAGTAAACTGAGCCTCTGGAATTAGCAATCATTGGTTACAAGGATGCAGTACATAGTGTAGTATATTTAGCTACTCTACCAGAACCTTAGCTAAAAGAGCATAGAACATTTCAAAACTCAGTTGACATTTGTTACTTTTTACTTGGCAATGTCACTAGCTTTTACATCTGTTCATAAATCATTTTTAGCCTGATGTAGTATTGAGCTTCCTTGTTTTGCAGTAATAACTGAGATTCTGTTCAGCAGGGGGAACACATAAACAGATAACCAGACTTAATTATTAGAACAGAGTGACTTCACTTCCTCAGTAAGTGAGAGAAAATCATCAGGATCTGATAATGAAAATAGATTCTTTTAAAAGATAATTATAGATAGAGTAAGATATGTAGAGAAGAAAATTCCAATACAAGTTTTAAGAATGTCAGACATATGCAAAATAATCAGGGTTTCTACTTCATCTACCATTTTAATTTGTGAGCTGGCAGCATGAGTAGCTCTTTTTCTCTTTCACTTGCTCTGCTTTTATAAGAAAAATTACATGTATGAGGCCTTCTTTAATACTTTGAGTTTAGAGCTTGTCTAGCCAGACAGCTGGCCAGCCAAGGCCAAGCAACCTTTGCCAAAATGTGTCTAGAATCAGAGTTTTTCTACTTATAAAAAAACTGATCCAAGTCCCTAACATTTACCTAGAGCAATTGCTGCAAAGTAAAACTTCAGATATCAGCTACAGGAACTGAACTACTCTGGCACTCTTGTGGGGTCAGTAGTTACAACGATAATCCTGTTAGACTTTGGTCATGCTGTGGGAAGGGGGTTGGGGGAAGTCTCCACCACTGCTCCAACTATTGTATTTCACATGAAAAGCAGGGGGAAATCAAGAGATACTCTAATAATAAACACTATTTGCTTAGAAAATTTATATTTAAGACTTTAAAATATGTAACTGTGATTTACTTTCTAGCATGAATCTATTACAGTTTCCTATAGTGAAGTCTTGAAGTTCACAATTTAATCTTTTCTTCAGAAGCAAGTAAGAGCAGAATTCATTTGATACGGAGCTTGGTTTCAATTTGCTTGTCTCTTCTGCTGGCATTTACAACATTTAAATCTGAACACATGCAATGTTGTATAGTAGTGACATATTTTTACAAGCTTACCAGTGGACATTTCTTTGGAGCAACAATTTGTGGCAAAGTATTTAAAGAGCAAATTTTGTGACATGTACACTCCAAACAGTAAAAATTCCCAATAATGAACTGCCTGAATTATTTTTTGCTAGATAAAGTAGCAAGAGCAAGACTAATTTCAGGACATATTTACAAAGCATGAGATCATATTTCCAGATGATTGGCCTGGTATTTATCCCACTGATACCAGTGTAGGTCTTGCATCACTGATATTCTGTCTCATACATCTCCAGCTGTTGTGAGTTCACCATGCCCACTTCTGTAGCTGTATCACTGAGAAGAATTTCACGACTGAACTATAATTATGTATCAGAAAAGGTGCAATTTAAGGGGGAAAATGTGCCAACAAGTGCAGGAGCTTGAGATCCATTCTTGTGCTGTTTTGGAATTTTTTTTTATCCTCTAATAAAGACAGAAATTTTACTACCATTTAAATGACATAATTTATCAGAGCAAAATAGGTTAATTCTGAGACAAACCTTTTGTACTTGGTATAATCTACACTCATGATCTCTGTATCTAGCTCTAATTATATCCATGCTGTAATAGTTATGACTGTAGAAGCTTAGCATATCTGCTATAAGAATCTGGAATGAAAAAAATGTTGCCTTGTAATTCCCAGAAGATACTAGCACTTACTTCTACCACCTCTGTGCGGGAAAAATGCTACAGACCTGTATTAAATGCATTTAATGCTAGCTAGATGTAAAAAGTCTACGAAGCCAGTCTACATCAGACATTCATGTCTTGTCTGTAGTCATGGAGACAGAGAGAAAAGTCATCCTGTTACACCCTGGTGCTCAAGACTTTTTGTCTGAAGTAACAATTTTGAATTGTCTTTTCTCTTTATTTGCAGTGGAACCCTAGCTCTTAACCAAGCCACTTGAAGTGCTGATGGCTACAGTTAGATGGGCTGACTTCTGTCTATAGCCTTTCTGTCTATATACTGCCATGGACTTTGGTTAGGATTTTCAAGGTGAGATGGCAGGCACCCTTTGTAAAATACGGCCCAACATGCATTTTTAAGCAGTAGATATGTTAGAGGGAAGACACTTTTGCAACAGTTATGTCAAGCCTATTTTTAGAGGAACGATACACAGCGTAAGTTTGTTGGCAGATTCTTCCTCCTGGAAGCAGAAGGCAGTTGCCTAATTTCTTGAAAAAAAAAATTGAAAAATACCTTTGGGGTCCTTGTAACTTCTCATTGCATGATAGAACTCTATCAGGAGAAGGATTCTAAAAGACAAGCCATAGTCTTTGCTTGTGTCACTCCTCTTGTTAATGGTCGCAATATACGCAAAGTGAAAAACATGACAAAAAGGAAGGTCAAAACTGTATTTTTTTTCTGAAGAAAAACACATGTCAACAAGAGAAAAAAAATGAACAATCTGCAGCTCAACATTTCTTCTCAGTTGCAGCACAACTTCTTCTCCTTTCCAAACAGTATAAATAGTAAGTATTCACTGACAGAAGGCAATTTCAGAAACTAACAACTTCAAGACAGTTGATTCCTGAATGGCACCACATGGAGCTTCAGTACAAGTTGGTCTGTCAGTTCAGAAATGTCACATGATGCAAAACTCTCATTTTCTTACAAGAAATGAAGTATGAATCACTGACTTCTGTTAGGAATCAGATTTTAAAATACCAACACGGCATATAACTTCAAGAGAAATTCAAGTGGTATTCTACTGTCAGTAGGCTGAAAGGTGTGAGAGAAGCTGCGGGGAAACAGTGCTGCTTGCCCCAGGACCTGACTGTGCAGGGACCTCAAACAGCTCCTGTCGCTCATGCAGATAAAGAGGCTGCTAACCCAGGAAGCTGGGAAACAGTGACAGGAAAAAAACAACAAAAAGAGGAGGAAGAGGAAAATTAAAAGCAAGGGACTTCCTCCTAAATCTGTTGTTCCTACCCAGAACCACTTTGCTGTCCTGCAGGGAGCTGTTGGGGAGCCACACTCCCACCAGGAACCACACCATGAGCAACTGGCTGATGCACTGGTAAAGAAGATTGCTACTGGTGCTGACAAGAAAAAGTGGCAGGCCATAGTAGTAGGAGATTCTAGTCTGAAAGGAACAGAGGCACCTGACTATCAGCCAGACCCGTTCTCGAGGGAGGTGTGTTGCCTACCAGAGGCTTGGATTAGGGATGTTGCAGAGAAGCTGCCTGCTCTAGTCGGTCCCACTGACTATTACCCAATTCTAGCAATCCATGTGGGTGCTACTGATATAGATAGCAGTAGCCTGGAGAACATAAAGAAGGACTACAGATCTCTGGGAGAGGTGGTCAGGGGGCTCTGGAGCTTAGGTTGTCTTTTCGTCTGTTCTCCAGGATACAGGGCAGGACCTTAAAAAGGCTAGGAGGATTGACATGGTTAATAAATTGTTAGAAGGGTGGTGCTGTACTCAGGGGTTTGGGTACCTTGAACATGGGACTCAATTTAGTAGGCCGGGTCTGCTGGGGGCTGGT
>JASSUY010049579.1:0-14413 GCA_032466535.1 Forpus xanthops
GCTCCTGCTCCAGTGACCCTGCAGAAATGCCAATCTCCAGCTCCTCACACCCCTGCCTAGCCATAAGCCCCCTGACCCAGACCTACCCCCCACAACCCCATGTCCTATCCCCATCCCTGTGGACAGTGGCTAGGGCAATGGGACAGAGTTGATCTGGCCAGGCCTGTTTGTGGGAATGAGTTCTTTCTTGTCCCCCATATACATGTTAAGCATCAAACACTTTTAGACTGTCTTCAGTGTTGTGGTACAGATTTTCTATTAAGAGATCAGTCTTAAGCCAAGGTTGCCTTCCTGGTAAAGATGCTGGGGTTTTATTTGGTTGTTTTTGTTTTCCATTGAGAAGCCATGCCCTACTGTACTTGAGAGAGGAGGAAAAAAGAAACCAATTTTTGCTTACAGGTTTGCTGCAAAGTCCATTTCTGCCTTTTGGGTGTCTTTTACTTGCCTATGTTCACCTGTTACTCCTACTGGTAACATTATATGTGAAATAAAAGCTGTAATTTTTTTAGTATGGAAGTACATTCTCTGTGCTCTTTACTGAAGTTTTTTTTTTTACTAACTTATTTTTTTTTTCTGTTACTCTTTCTAGATCAACCGGAGAGGAATGCCTCCCAAAGGGGGTGGAGAAATAGTGTTTGCTTGCCCAGTGAGAAGGGTTTTGCAGCCTATTCAGTTTACAGACCCAGGCAAAATCAAGCGCATCAGAGGAACTGCGTATCCTTTTTTGTTTACTTGCTTCTTTTGAATGATTTTTCTTCAAAAACTTAAGTCTCACAACTTGAAGTCACTGAAGTCACAGAAATACACCCCTGTTGCTGAGCATGTATCCAGATAACAGGGTGACACTGCACAGAATGATTTATCACACAACTAGATTTCAGGTGTCTCAAAACTGCTGTGTTCAGGGCACTGCTGTTCAAAAAACATCGATAAAGAAATTTATTTAAAACTGAACAGCATTATTTCAAATCTTTTCAAACGCAAGAAAAAAAGTTGAAATACTTTCCATTACATAGCAGCAAAATAGGATTCTTTTATGTAAATGCAGTAGTTTTCTTATACATTGAACACCTTGTCTGAGTCGTGCAGATTGCTAGATGGAAGCTTAAATCTTAGTTCAGTTTATACCTCACTGCACACATGTGAACTGAGCTTTTTGTGTTGTTATGAAAAGCTTCTTAGCACTTTCAATAGTACCATTAGATTTGGAAATGGAAGAGGTTCTTCTTCACAAAGATAAGGGCACAAAATACTGTTCTGGAGCATTCACTTCTGCAAACAGAACTGCACATCTAGTTAGTATTTTGGGTTTGATGTTTTTTTTTCTCTTGTAGTTTTTATATAGTATCCATCATGAATCTGCTGTGATGATTCAAAAGGAAAGCAGGAATGGGGGTAGGTTTCCTGACAGGTGCTTCTCTTTACTTTATGACATACCACCATAATTGTGTGGGAATGAGACACTTTGACCTTTGTGTCCAACTGCAGCATTTGAATGCATTTGGCAATTTTACTAGCTTAAGTGCTGTAGAATAAAAAGGAGGCAGCTCCTCATGATTTTGGTGGTGGTTGTCATGGTCTTTCTATGACGATAGTTATTTCCTTATGCTTTTATCTACTTCTGTAGCAAGTATTATCCTCAGCTTCTGTGTGAAGGGAGCAGTAATGATCATGTCTTTAGTACCATTGGGGCACTAAAGTTTAGGGAAAGTTTAAGTTAGATGTAAGGGAGAAGTTCTTCACTGTGAAGGCGGTGAGGCACTGGAACAGGTTGCACAAGGAAGTGGTAAATGTTCCATCTCTGGCAGAGTTCAAGGCCAGATTGAACGGAGTCTTGGGTGACACGGTCTAGTGTGAGGTATCCCTGCCCATGGGAGGGATGTTGGAACTAGGTGATCTTAAGGTCCTTTCCCACCCTAACCATTCTATGATTCTGTGTCAACACAGCATCATTTGGATGTGATTGATGTGCGTGAACTACAGTTTTTTTGAATTTACGCTTTCTTTTAGATTTTTCTGAGCTTTTTCTCGGGTAATGGTTTGCTTTCAAAGCAGTCTCATTTTAGTTTGGCCATTATGTGGTCTTTAAGCCAGTAGAAAACATCTGGTAAGATAAGTGCTTAGGTCTTTCCTATGCACATTTCTGCTTGTCATGATTCAGCTGAACAGATCGTCTTCACAGCTGGGGAGCTTGTGTTTCAGCAACCTTTTATAGTAATCTGAAATACTGAATGTACCAACAGTGCAGAATGTTCAGTTTTCTGATTATTTATGCTTATTTTGCCCTTAAGAATTTATTATTTTGCCCTTAAGATCTTAAATCTTTTTGTTTACCTGTTCCACAAGAAAATGTAATAGAAATCTGTAGAACAGAAAATTCCCTTCTGCTTGCTGGGGTGTTTGAGAGTGTATCACTCTGCATTGCTGTGTGCTTATACATGCAGGTGGGTGGTTAAATGTGCAGAGCATGAGTCTGCATTTTAGTTACGATGGAACATGGAGCACAATGTCTTTTGTTTGAAGTTCTGTTCGGAATATCACTGAAGCAGCACCTGAGTGAAAGGGCACAAAGGCAGTTCATCTTCACATACTGAATAGATGTGGGTTGAGGTGAGCAGGAAGGTGATAATTTCTTCTTTCCTGGAAGCATTGCCTTCAGGTGCTGAGTGACTGGAGCACTAGTGAACTTGATAGGCTCACAGTGCTGCAGCATAGTTAAAAGAAAGATGTTTTTAGCTTTTTTAAAATTAGTTTTTTCTATTCTTAAAATACTGAATTTCATCTACCCCATTTGTCCCTGGTAGCAGCAAGAAGTCCTGTCTGTCTACTTCTGATTCAGAGAAACTTCTCCCATCACCATCTTTTAAATAGTGAATGTAGAGGAGAGGACACAGGATCTTTTCCATTGTAAGAAAGCATGGGTTGATGAAATGGCAGTTCTAGATTATTGAAGGGCATTTTAAGAATAGATGTTTACTACTCATAATGAAGTGTTCTGCACATGTTCTGAGTACCTTATTTCAAGGTATATCAGTGAAAAGACTATACAAAGTACTTATGTATGTGTGCTTCTCCTAAGCACAGAAGGTGGACCAGGACTTAAGAATGGATGCATAGAACAAACCACAGTTTCTGACAGAATGCCTTAGGACCTCTTGGCCACTTTTGTCAGTCTCTGGTTTAAATTTCTTGCGTGACCACAATGAATTCCTTAGCTTGAAAATGTAGATATTCTGTCAGAGTGTCACCACAGATGGCAAACAGAATAGTGGAATCTGCAAGGAGCATCCTGAATAAATTCCTTCCCGACATTTATATCTACACGGATCATATGAAAGGGGTCAGCTCTGGAAAGTAAGTAGCCAGTATTCACAGGGAACAGAAATGTAATTCTGTGTTGGTTCATCTGTTAGGGTATTCTGATCTGTACTTTTACTGGGTTTTAGACCATAGTCTTCTATTTTGCTGACCTGAAATAGATTTGAATTCATTTCAGAGTTCCTCACAGGGAAGAAATTGAGTGATTCAGTAGATAACGTCTGTTTTACTCATGGCACAGGAATGGGAGTTGTGTGTTTTCTTAAACAAGGAATGTAGTATGTCATCATTACTGCTGCTAAAGGTGACTTGAGCTCTCTTCAGTTCTAAACCTGTTGCTTTGAAATGAGATTAAGGTCAGAGGTGTGTTGTGAAAACTGCCATTCAAGCTTGACTATACATATTCTAATGGAAGTGGGACCAAGCTGTTCTAAAAGTGTTTGAGCTGTTTATCTTCTGCTTTACCCTCGCATAAATAGCTGAAGGAGTGTCCTTCCACCAGTAAGGACTGGAAATTTGAGATATTAATTTACTGTACTTTGACGTATTTTATTTACCATCAGAACACAGAAGTGATGAATGTGATTCACACAACTCTGCTGATGTCTGTCAGCTTGATGTCCTCATCACTTTTCATTGAGGTTGAAGGAGTTCTACTTAACTAGTTTGTCTTCTGTCTGTATGCTAAAATCCAAGTATGCACATTTTCTTTCACTGTTTATGCTTCTTGAAACATTACTTTAAAGAAAACTTGTTAGGTTTGCAAGTTTACAAATCTAAAACTTGTTTATTCACTTTTAAATATTTTTCCTCTTTTCCAACCCTTCATTACATTTAATATCCCAGGTTAGTAAGTCTTGCAATTTTAGTCTGTTAATGGTCATCAGAATAACAAAACTCTTCTTGGAGCTGTGTGGTTTCAGAGTATATAAAGTGAAAAAGTCAAACGAATTATGACAGCAGAATTACATTTACTACCTGCATGAGTAGCCCATGCGGAGGAATAAATAATAGCATGGGATGAGGAATTGAATCCCTCCCTACCTTGCTGGTGCTCGTAGCTTTCTGATGCTTCTGTGCTGTGACATTTAGCGCAAGTATGGCACCAGTGTGATTGCAGTATAGCTGATGCTAACACCATGCTGCTTTGGCAAAGCCATTTTTATTGCCTGCTTCCCAGTGCTTGTGTGTGAGTCTTAGAGCAAGACAAGGAAGGAAAGCAGTATGCCTTTTTGTTTCCAGTGCTGCCTCTGGTGATGAGTAAGACCAGCAGAGACTCGTTCAGGCCATCTATGCGCAGACCAAACCAAGCCCTGATTTCAGAATATGAAGCATTTACCCTTTCATGGTCCCAAAAGCCTCACGAAATACATTATTTGAGCATCTTCTGCCACCTATAATGTATTTCTAAAAAAACCTCAAAACTTCCCAGTTCTGTTTTAAGAATTTGCAGGAAAAAGTTTTTCTGTGCAGGTGCTTCCTAATACTGTCTGAATATACATGAGGCACTGGAAGATTTTAATTCTTATTTAGGAAAAAGTCCCACATGCTACCAGACACTAACAAAATCTGCCAGGGGTATAGTTAGTTGTTAAAGGATACTTGTCCAAGAAAAGCCCCCCACCTTTGATGTTGTTCTTGTCTTGCTTTCCAGATCTCTTTCAGAGGAAGGAAAGAAGAGAAACATCTTTAACATAGCTTCTGTATTGCTCAGCAAGTGCAGGCAGTTGTATCAGTATTTCCCACCCATTTGTTTTGTTCCCACCCTACCAATATGCCTCTGGAGGAGCTGTTGTTTTTCTGGCACTGGGGGAATTTGTGTGTAGTAGTGGTTTGCTTTTGTGTGTTGTTGATGCTGATGACATTCCTTACAGTTTTGCATCAGTGGGGCTATTTTAATTACAAAGTTTGGGTGGTGGAGACAGCAGGAACCCAAAGCTGGGGAATCCTGTATGTTGAGTGAAGTTAAGTTAGCCATATTTTGAATAACTAGCTATTGGTGCTCTTCCGGAGCCTATAAATAAGAGGATCATGTGACTTCTTTTCCTTCCTTACAACCTTTGGACTTCTCAGCAGGCTGTACTCAGCCCTCTGTGATTTTCTTTTTTCCTGTAGTGGAAGTTTGTTTTAACTCTCACAGTTGCATTTGGAGGATCCTAAGCTTTAAGATAATGGGGGTTTTTGCTTCTTTCATTAAATTGCATGTTCAGAATTCTTACAAGGTTGTAATGATTTGGATGGTATTGAACTGAAAGTGAAAATAAGTTATTTGAAATACAAGGAATGTGGATCAAACTTTATTATTCTCCTGCTTGCTGCCATGTAAATACCTGCTAAATATTGTAGCTTCCAGGGGAAGAGATTGGTCCCTTAAGAAACTTTTGGTTTTGAATGCTGCAGAGAAGAAACTCCAGATACCTTTGAAATATACATCAAACATGAATTAAATAAATGTGGAAAACCAGTATCTTACGTTATTTTACTTACTTCTTTTTTAGTGGAGGAGGGTGTTTCTGAGGTTGGGATGGTTTATTCTTTTGGTTTTGTTTGTGCCAGGAATAACCAGCACAGTGGATCTGGGGCAAATGGCACAGGGTTAGACTTTTAAATATTGTCGTTAGTATTTGTTATGTTCTTCCCAGGGTGAATTGGATGTATAGAACAGGACATTTGTCAGAAATTCCAGTTTCACAGTATTCTTCTCTGAGAGGAGCTGTTTATGACTTAAGGAGAAGGTTGACTGTGAATAGTTGGCTTCTTACTCATTTTTTCTTTTTTTTTTTTTGTTCTTAAATGTACTTTTTTCTTTTCTTTCAGATCACCAGGTTTTGGCCTGTGCCTTATAGCAGAAACCATCAATGGCAGTGTTCTCAGTGCTGAGTTAGCCTCAAACCCTCAGGGACAGGGAACAGCTGTGCTTCCGGAGGAACTTGGCCAGAATTGTGCTAAACTGCTGCTTGAGGAGGTCTACAGGGTAAGTGGCCAATATGTTTTGTGTGTATAGCTGTAAGGGAAGATGGCTATGGCATACTGGTAAAGGAGGAGGTGGTTTGGGAACATCCTCAGATGTGTTCAAACAGAGAAATCTGATCCTGCCGGTGTCAGCTTCATCCAAATAAGGAGTGGTTTTGAATGGTTCATTAATGCTGCAATGCTTTGCTGGGCCTTATTTCCTATGGCTGTGAATAGTAGTAGTGGCAAATTTTTCTTTCATTGCTTTCTATCAGCAATAAAATTCAGTTGGCCTCACATGGGCTGGGTTTTTGGTTGGGCTATTTTTGATTAAAAAGTAGCAGGGGTAATGAAGTCAGTGTTCTTAAACTAGTAATGGAATAGTGAGAGGATATCTGAGGAAGAAGGGGAGGGGGAAGCAGCTAGCCTTAGTGCTGGCTGGCTTATGGTGATGATGGCAAAGCCAAATGTGCTGAGATGTGTTGCTTGTATGAGGAATAAGCTGAATGATTTATTGGAAGGGAGCTAGTTCAGTGTTTGCATAGGAAACTTCAGTTCTTCACAGTACACATTCTGGGGTATAATTAGTTGGTTTATCATTCGTTGTTTTCATTTGTGGTGAGAGTTGTAGTGGATGGGCAACTTTCAGTTTTACAAATGATTTGTCAGTGAGCATCGTGGTGAGTTCCTGATTTAATAGCCTGTTCTTGTTATAGATGTCCACAATGGTTAAAATAAGTAGCTGTTAGCATTGACAAAATGCGTTCAGCCTTTAGGAGGCAGTCATCTAGAAATTGTACTTGCTGTTTAAATAAAAACTAATTGCTTTGAATTGGAATAACCTGATAAGGCTTTGCCAAGTATTAAAAAAGCCGCTAATGAGATTCTTTATTTGTTGATGTAGTAAATTATAAAAATACCGCTTAACTTCATATATTGGGTTCAAGCCAATAGTAGGTTGTTCATCTCTGCCCATGTTACCTTTACTTTTCTCTGCTGCAAAGCCTTCGGCAGTCTGAACTACCAACTTGCCCTTTTGTTCCAGTCTTTGTGGAGCATTTGGTTTCTATTCAGTGTACCATCTTGCTTGAGGACTTTCCTGTTGTAGTCCAGGGTTCTTCTCTCATAGAAACACCCCAAATGTTCTTCCTGGGTACAGTCCAGATTCCTTGGAAATCTCTTGGAAAACATCTTTGGGTAGTCAGGTGTTTGGAGGCATCAAAAATCCAATTTCCACATCATTTCATCAGGAGCAATAGGTATTTTTTTTTTCCCTCTGAAAATCATCCAGCACTTGACAGATTAAAATTAGTGAGGGAATTTGTCTAGATACTGTACTTTCAAAATTAAAGAGGGCTGGAAAGGTCTGAACTCGGTAAATTTGCTGCTTTAGTGCACTGTAGCCATTTGAATGTGATTAGTCAAATTCTGCAAAGCATCGGTATACTAAGGATCTTGGGATAACAGGAAAAGAGCATTTGAGAATGAAGCAGGGTCAGGCAAGTCTTTGGATAATACAGTGGTGGGCCATGAGGATTCAGTGTCTTTGAAGACCAGATTCTGAGTGAGTGGGATTGTTAGCTGTGGTCTGCTATGGTACTGCTGGTGCTTCTCGAAGGGTTTTTTTATGTTTGGAACACATCAGTCCAAGAGTGATGGACAGGTGCTGAGCACCGTATGGACTGCTTGTGGTCCTCCACGGCAGCAGCTCATGGTGAACAAGTTCATTTGTTCGCATTTTTGGCTATTGTGCTGCTTGTCCCACTGGAGTGCTCAATCATTATTCACTGTTCATGAATTTCCCACTCCATCTGTCAAAGGCAATATGCTGCATTGTATTCTGTATTTTCTAGAATGCAGTCTTGAATTTATGTACGACACGCATGCTCACATAGCACTAGCTAAGCAAGGAATTTGAAAAGATGAGCTTTCGCATCATCTCTCTCTCTCCCTTTGTTTTTCTGAGCTTAGGTCAGTTTGATCTAGTGTTGACCTAAGAGAGGATATAAAACATGTTGCAAAGCATGCAATGTTTATTTAATTTGAAAATCCTTTTTTATGTTTCTTTGCTTAGATAAAATGTTTACTGAAACAAAAAATAAAAATTGGGAAAGCTGTGCATAGAGGAAGAATAAGTTGCTCTGAACAGGCAGCCTTTAAGTCAGGCTCTACACCAGCTGCTCGCTGGACAGGACTCAAGGGAGAATTTTTCACCATGTGTTTAGATTGTCTCTTTGAGATTGTTTCTTCTTCTGTGTCTTTTCTTGTGTCTCTGCCTGGCTCTTTTGGCAGAGGACAAAGGAGCCAGGGAGTGTTGACCAGAAAAGGACATCCTGGGAGCATTGGAGGTAATTATCTGTAGAAGATCTTTAGTTGTCTGGGCCACCCACAAAGCTGTTGGAGTTCATTTCTGTTTAAAGGGGCACATGGACATCTCTTAAATTGCTTGCTTAATGCTTGCTATTATGTGAACTTTACCACCTAAGAAATCTTAAGGATATTAGCCTTGATATGTTAAATGCTAAGTGGTTCCTTTTTCGCTAAGCTCTCAACAAGAAGTGAAAGAGGTGATCTGATTCTTAGAATCAGTGGAGCTTTTTTATGTACCTTTATTAATGGAAAGATGTCAGAGTCAATTCACTAATACTAAGCAGTACAGTGCTAATTACAATGCCCCTGAAAGAGGGGACATTGAGTGGCTGACTCAAAAGCATTGCCTTTACAAACCCACATGCAGTTCTTATTTTAGCTTCATTGTAGAAGGCCATTAAGTATTTTCTTCTTGTCTTTGAAAGGCACTGGTTATGGAAGCTTTTTATAGAAGGTGATTTGCAGAATGGAAAGGCCTGGAAGAACTGGAAAAGGATTGAATGTTTATGTTGCTTATGATCATGGAAAGTAGGAGAGGGTGCAACACGTATTTAAAGGCTGAGTTGTTTAATAAAGAAAGGTCATGTTGTTATGGGGGCTTAGAGGGGCATGAGTTTTATTCTACTAGAGCTAAAATGAGTGAAGCATTTCACCAAAGGCTTAATTTTCAAGATGGCCTTACTTCAATGTGAATGGTTCTGCTCCATTCTTCTGGAATTAAAAAAAAAAAAGGCATGCAAGTATGTACCGCATAGGAAAGGGAGGAAAACGTGTATATGCTATAATATAAGCAAGACTAAATTAAAACTAGAGTCAAGCTCAGAAGAATCCCTATTGAAGCACTGTTGGCCAATGCATAGAGTTACGGTATTTGTCAGCTGTGGTATTCCTATAATAGTGTTTCAAAGTAGACAGGATTTTAAGTGATCTGTGTCTCTCATTGTCACATCCAGCTGTATGTGACTTTGTCCACAGACACAACAGTGGAGAAGCTGGCATAAAGTGAATTAATGTGGATTAGAAGGTGCATCTTACGGTGGTAGCGAATGCCTGCTATTTTGGAACAAATGTCAGTAGTTTAGCTCTGACTTTGTCCACCCCATTTTTCCTGGGAGGGTTGTTTTTTGTTTTCGTACTCTTGTGTAAATGGCAGGTAGATTGAGAGAAAAAAGTTTGTCTTCTTGGGAGCAGCATGTCCCTCATTTGTCATGAGTTACTGTTCTGTGATCATTAGATTACAAGCAGATCACTTAATTTCCCTGTCTGGCAACTACCTATGTGGGAATAAGCATAACAGCACACTTCCTGATGCACAATAGTGGGGATGACTGATTCACTGTGGCAAGAGAGCTGATGTAAGTAGCTCAGATGTATCATAGAATCATAGAACAGTTAGGGTTGGAAGGGACCTCAAGATCATCTAGTTCCAACACCCCTGCCATGGGCAAGGACACCTCCCACTAAACCATGCCACCCAAGGCTCTGTCTAGCTCAGCCTTGAACATCGACACCTGATGGAGCATTCACAACTTCCCTTGGCAACCCATTCCAGTGCCTCACCACCCTCACAGTAAAGAATTTCTTCCTCATATCCAATCTATACTTCCCCTGTTTAAGTTTGAACCCATTACCCCTTGTCTTCTCACCACAGTCCCTACTGAAGAGTCCCTCCCCAGCATCCCTATAGGCCCTCTTCAGATATGTTTTGCCATATTGTTTAAGATATGGTTGTCTCCATGCTGTCTGAACCTTGTCTAAAAATTCGGTCATAAAAATAGATGTTTTGTATTTTCAACTTCAGAAAAAGAAAAACATGCTCAGAAAACGTGAAGTTTTTATCTGAGTTATAAAAAGCATTTTGACTTATTAACCAAACTGCAAATACAGAATGTTTTTTTGCCAGGAATACCAAACTCTTATATGCTTCTTGTGCATGTTTTGGATTGGCAAATACAGCTGATGAGAGCTGTGGCTCTAAACAGCACCAACAAATTCTGCAGGTACTCTGTCCATTTTAGACAAAGCACTAGTCTTGAATCAGTCCCATAGAGGACATTACATTGAGTGCATGAATTTCACTTTGGTATAGCAGGCTCACACAGTTTAAAAAGGGCAAGGACTTCTGCAAGAGCTTGTTGCTAGGTGTTGGGTCATGATAGTGCATGTAATGAAGATGTTTCTTTTACTGTGATGTATCATTTGTTGCGGCAAGTACAGGAGTTGTAGGTTGGTTGGGTATGGCGTGGTTTTTTGGGGGTTTCTTTTTCAGAAGATCTGAGACTTGTCACCCTGAGGCAAGGTCATCTTAAAAACTAAATTTCCAGTGACTCTTTCACTGAGTAAATGTGCTGCGGTTGCCACATCATTGTGTTTTCTTAAGTTACATAGCCCAAAATTTATTTTGCTCCTCTCAACTCTTTAGATGGTGGTGTTTCTTAAAATTGTGGCAGGTTAGTCCTTGTTCTCAGAGGAAATGGCCACTTTACCTCAGTAGAGAATTTAGTTTTAGAAGGATAAACTTCTAGTTTTGCTCTCTCCAGTGAGCTTATTCAAAGGGCTTAGCATTAGGCCTGATCCAGTGGGAAACTTCACAGATTTCATGTCATCTGTCTTAAGTATGAGGACATCCAAAATGAATGTTAAATATTTTCTTTATATTCAGTGTGTTTGCATAGTAATAGTTGTTAAATTCCAACACATTTTTGACTGAAAGTGTCCTCTTTAATTTATATTCAAGTCTTAAGAAATCCTTCCAATTCTAATTTACATATGCATCATAATTAACACCTTCCAAATACAAAGCAGTTTACCATGCATGTATGACTTACTACAGTCAAATATGTACAAGAGAGTTTAGTTCTACATAGTTTTATGCATGGCTCTCACATAGCAATAAAAGAAAAAAAGAAAACTAATTTTAAATATGGAGGGGAAAATGTTTTACAAATGTAAAAGCACAGAAGATAGCAGCAAGGGCCTAGGTGGATATACATAAAACAGCTTTTAATTTGCTGGTTGGCACCTGCAAGCAGTGATCTATTTGTCAAAATGTAACTTCACAGTTATAAAAGTTCTGCATTTCATGGTATCTTCACATGCACATGAGCTATAACTAAACTAATACCTGTTTTCAATTTACTGCAAAGAAATTCTTCAGTGCTTACATTCTATGATGTTAGAACAGGGTGAGAGAGATGGGAGAGATCTTTAATATGACCTTTTAATTTGGTTCTGTTTTAGTTCTGTTTCTTTCCCAGCCTGACATGTGAAATTAATTTGTCATTGTTGCAAAATCTAGATTTTTATCTTTTTGGCCCTTGAAAATTTGGGGTGGTAATATAGCCTTTTAAGTATATCTTTCTCCTTCATTACTCTCCTCCCATCCGAATTTCTGGTTTGTACAGAGATTAATTATTAAAACATTTGGGTTTGCAGGGAGGCTGTGTAGATTCAACAAATCAGAGCCTTGCTCTGCTCCTCATGACCCTTGGACAACAAGATGTTTCCAAAGTCCTGTTAGGACCTCTGTCTCCATACACGTAAGTTGTTTTATTCTGTTTAATTACCCAGTCTTATTTAATTCACTGATTTTATTGAGCAGCTTTATTTTTTTAGTATGTAAGACTTAGCCTGTATTTACAAGTAGAACAGTTTGTATCCGTCTTCAAATGAGACGGGTGGTGTAAGTTACCTAGTATTTATTTCTATGCATCAGAATATGATTCCCTTACTATTCTGTATTATTCCTGGTTCTGAAAATTGCAGAAATGGGTTTTATTGCTGGTTCTTCATCTTAGATTGTACACGTGTATCAGTTTGCTTTTTGTTGCCTAGCATACACTGTCACATTTTCTTAGTGATCTCTGTGTAGCTGTGGCATTAAACAGCATGTTTCAAATGGCTAGCCAGACACTGAAGCTGTGATTGTCCATAGGAAATGGCTGAAGAGTTCGATTCATGGAGCTTTGTGCAACCCCAAAACTTTAGCCCTGTCAGGCAGTGGATTTCTATGTGGTGCTTCAGTCTCAAGTTTTTTTAAAAGCTTTTACTGCAAGCAGTAGTGGTTCAGAGGATAGAAAAAGATGAAATTTCTTACACTGCTAATCGCAGCACACAGATTCGGAGAAGGGTATCTAGTATTAAAAAGATCGCTTACTCTATCCGACTGACAAGTGACTAAATCACAGTTATTCATAGAGACTGAGCAGTTTTCCTGTAACTACATGGAGGAAGGATTGTTTATCTGACAATGGCATCAAATAATGAGACTGTGAACTGTCCTTTTTCGGTTATCATGGTACCGGTGCTGTATACGTGAAAGGTACAGTACTGTGATAACTGAAGAATGGTGGTGCCATCACATGAGAGCTAGAAATTGCCTAACTGCTATTCTCAACCCCTGCTACCTTGGTAACAACATTCACCAGAGTTTGAGAGTAAGATAGGAAAGCCTCCTATTGCACAGGGGTAAAGTAATCCCCTGTAAAGTAAGTATCCACGTGAAAAGCTTACAAAGAGTAGATTTCAGTGTTTGAAGTGTAAGTGCACAGTTAAGCGTGCATCCAGGCGTTGTTTTATGTGGGGCTTTTTTTCTGCCTCTTTTGTTTGTTTGATGCTATGAAAATCATGCAAGAGCACTAGTTTATTTTGTAAGTGTGCTGATTTCAAATTGATTGTCACTTCTTCCAAGGTACGAGCGTGCAAGTAGGGATGAATGTCAGGAGTAGACATTATGAAGCATTGTGTGTCACTTGAGATCATAAAATCTGTGATTCTATGAGAATCTGTGACTCATCAGTTCTGTGAAGATCTATTCAGAGATCACGCAGCTCATTCTGCAGCACCCCCGTAAAAAGCTGCTCATAAAGGGCTAGGAAATGTGGCTTCTGAGCAACTTGCTACGTGCGCAGGCTTTTCAAGTAAATTGCAGTACTGTCATCTTCCCTTTCATAGTCCCTTCTTTTCTCTCTTGGGGCTGTGACATCTCTCCATGTAACACTTTCACCCAGCAGGTTCTGAAACTCTTTATAAGCCACGTAAGCCTCTGGATGAATGGCTTCATCAAGATCAGAATGCCCAGAACCATCCAACCTGCCCTTGCATGTCTCCACCTCTCTGTGCAATCTGTTCGGTATTTTACCACCCTCACTGTGAAGAGTTATTGTGTGTTAGACCTCTTGCCTCACGCTTCAGATTTAGCAGATGTGCATGCCTGTCAAGCTGAGCTTAAAAATCAAATGCAGGATGCTGGCACCATTGCCACCTCACAGTCTGGCAGGACTGCATGCAGGTGAGATGACGAGCCATGAGAGAACCGGAAAGTCTGAGCTCCATAGCCCATGGTTCACGAGGGTTTAGGGGCTTCAAGGGGAGACAATGGGCACAGCATCTGAGGCGGGGGCTGCTGTGGGCTCGCGTCTATACCTGGCCAGGCAGCTGCTTCTGGCTTCATCCCGGGGTCCATCCGTGCCGGGGAGCCGGTCCCGCCATCACCCAGCCCCCACCTTCCTTCTCCCTCTCTTCCCCCCCCCTTCCTTTCCCTTCTTCCCTTCCTCTTTCTTCCCTCATCTCTCCCTCCTTCCTTCCCCCCCTTCTCCGCCTTCCCTCCCTTCACTCCCCCTTTCTTTTCCTCCTCCTTGTTTTCTCCCCTTTCCTCTTCCCCCCCTTTCGTCTTTTCCTCGTCCCTCTCCCCATTGCCTCCCGTCTCCTCTCCTTCTCCTCCCCTCTCCCCCCCTCCCCGTGTTCCACTGCCCGGACTGGAACCGGTCCTGGG
>JASSUY010049591.1:7725-24010 GCA_032466535.1 Forpus xanthops
CAAGTGCAGAGGAGGGCCACGAGGATGATCAGGGGACTGGAGCACCTCCCCTATGAGGATAGGATGATAGAGTTGGGTCTGTTCAGCCTGGAGAAGAGAAGGCTGTGTGGAGACCTCATAACAGCCTTCCAGTATCTGAAGGGGAGCTATAAGGATGCTGGGGAGGAACTCTTCATTAGGGACTACAGTTAGAGGACAAGGGGTAACGGGTTCAAACTTAAACAGGGGAAGTTTAGATTGGATAAAAGGAAGAAGTTCCCTTACTGTATGGGTGTTGAGACATTAGAATGTGTTACCCAGGGAAGTTGTGAATGCTTCATCGCTGGTGGTGCTCAAGGCCAGGTTGGACATAGTCTTGGGTGACATGGTTTAGTGGGAGGTGTCCCTGCCCAGAGCAGGGGGGTTGGAACTAGGTGATCTTAAGGTCCTTTCCTACCCTAACTATTTTATGATTCTATGATTCTATAAGCGCACCTACATCTCAGTCACTAATAAAACTACTTTTGGGCCTTTAGTATATCTATGAGGGCTAGAATATGGCAAAAGCTTAGCACAAATAACCAGGGTAACGTAGGTCTGTTAGAAAAATAGCATGTTACAATCAGTGTTGCTGACCTATATGTAATGACATTGATTCTATCCTACTTAGCATCAGTGACTTCCAATTTGTATAATGATTTTTTCAATAACCCTAACTAGACTCAAATCTTGTTTGTGTACAGTCTATCCCTCCATGACCAACTACAAACTACCTGTATAGAAAATAATTCCCTGGATGGTTTCTTAGAGCATATGAAATGACAGAGGTGAGAATAATACACTGTGCAGTAAACAATGAGAGCAGCTCCCATGTGAGTGCAGACAGTTACCATTTAGTCACTGTCCTTAGGTATTCTGAAGAATGAAAAAGCAAGAAATTAGCACAATACAACTTACCAAAGTATGAGATTACTTTACGTTCAGTAAACAAACCTGTAATAAAATAGGTAGAAAGTCAGGAAAGAAATGAAAAAGTACTTTCATATATAAATACTATTGGAAACTATGCAACAGGAATCATTAACATATTTGAAAAGTCATATTAGTAACATCAAAGATTGTTCCAACACAAGACAAAGACTACTTACTCTGTAAAAGTAGGTTAGTATTTTGAGCTGCATGTATACATTTGGAAAACAGACAGAAAATACTTTATCAAAGTCTATATTTTTATGCAAAAGTGATCAAGTCCAGGGATTTTTACTTCCCCTTCTGTATGCTAGGAACAGCAAGTGAAGGCCAAGCCAAAAGATAACAATGGAATCAAGAAGCAATGCAATAGAGATACATACTAGCCCTAATGATATCAGGAAGGATAATTCCTTGGGTGTGGGCTTGCCTGATAGGAGTAGAATTGCAGTCAATGTACAGAGGATTTACTGGATAATTTTCTTTTATTCCCCCACCAGGTGAAGGCAAGTAGACAATTAACATCTATATTGCATGTGGCCTCTGGTGAATAAAAGGGAGAAATAAAGGAATTGGAATAAAAATAGCTTAGATCTCTTAGATCAAGTTATGATTTTCTCATTTGGTGCATTCTAAAGAAAGCACTTGGGGAATTTAATCTGATCCATCCCTTACCATATCTGCAGGGTAAAGTCAGTAAATGATGAAACTGATCTGATACTATACTTCAGTTTCTTTTGAATCATTGTCTCAAACTGTCATTATTACTGGATTCTGTGGCAAGGGTCATAAGTAGTATAGAGACCTAACTTTTTTTCCAGTTGTTACTTATTACCAGTATACAGGTGATTTTCATTTGTTAGGGTTTAGGTTCAAGAGAACAGATTCTACGCCCTTTCTTGATTTAAATCATGTTACTGCACTAGTTGAGTTCATGAAGTAAGCCATTCTGAATACACCAATACCATGAAACACTTTTTTTTCCATGCATTGTCCTTGCTTACTGCAGAATATATGTATGGATCACTACTACCTATTGAACCAAAATCAGAGTGAATGGAATACAAGATGGAAAGGCACTGCATGTTTGTTCATGTGTGTGAAAGCAAATCAAAGGAAAGGAAAAAAAAAATCATTAATTTAAGGTTCTTATTAAGCTGAGAAGACACAGACAAGGCAAGAAGTGCTGACTAAATAGAGGACTAAGTCAATATATCATATAAATTCAGGAAATAAAGGTGGAAAAAGGCATAGATAAGACGTATCAGACAAGAAATAGTGAAATATGTTACAGTGGTTTGGTTTTGCCATTATTTGTAACCAAAGGCAAAAAAAAGGAATTATATTCACATGCGTTTTAATGACATTTAAAGAAAGTGCTATATTAATGGAATCTAAACCTCTTACAGTAATTCACTGTGAAGCATGATTTGAAAGTTGCCATGCAGCGCATTATCTTCTCTCTACATGTGAAAAAAAAAAAATATTGATAGTTCTTTTAATTTATGTTGGATGTAATGAGGTGCTGGTCACATCATTTGTGTTCCCAACAAAGATGGTACCCCAAAGGAACATATTCTTAAAATAAAAAATCAAGCTGTTTAAGTTTGTCATACTTTCTGCATGTAATTCTGGCTATAGAGAAAAGTCTCACTTTTCTGTTATGGCAGGGAATTGGGATTATTCTTGCTTTTGAATCTCTTGGATTTTTAGAGTGAATTTACACATATTCCTTGCAAATATGGACCAATGATTTATAAGGTTCAGCTCAAGCGAGGTATAAATCTGGTCTGAGGAGTTGAAGACAGCAAGCAATCACTTTTTTTTTCAAAAATATCCATATTTTTAACATGGTTGCATTTGCTTTGGTCCATATATTATAATAGTTGGTCACTTCTAACTGCTATCCCTCTTACTACTGTAGTAACAAAGTGTACAGATTTGGAATGAAATAACTCTGAATACAATTTCTCAATTCACAACATTGTAAAGACATTGCCATAGGATCTTTTTAGCAATATTCAATAAAAACAAGAAAGACTTTAAAAAGTATATTAATACTATCACTGTAATAGTGTTGCACAGCAATCCCTATACAGTGTCTCTACATCTTCAAGCATCTAATGAACATTGCAAAATGCATAAATGCATCAAAGAAATTTTTATGTTCCATTCTCCATTTGCAAATTTCTCTGTAAAAAGCTGGATGACTGAAGGCAATATTTGCTAAAACAGTGTTGCATCAGGTGGACAGAAAATTTTAACAAAAGTTTATGCTGCTTCAGCAAAATAAAATCAACTCGTTGAGCTTGTTTCTGTGGTGGTATGTAAGACTTTTTTCAGACTCAGGTGAATAGACGATTGTGGGTTTTCAGCACAGATTTTTCTCTCACACCACCCCATTCCTATGTAGCTCCTGACGTGCTAATTCAAAATAAGTCAAGCTAATCCACAATGGCATTTAACACTGAAGAAATCTCACATGGCAGAAGTTCTCAGGCTGAAGTTATTAACACTGATTAAGAGATCCTTTCTGTTCTAGTTCCTGTATAAAATTATAATTTTTTCAGGATTGGAGATCCTGGCATCAGGATCTCCTTGCAAAATAAAGTACATGGTGTAGGGATGAAATAGCATCATTCCCTGTTAAAGATAAGGACTTGGTAGGAAACAGCAAATATAATAAAACAGGCTCAATTCTTAAGCTTAATTATACAGTCATAGAATATCTGAACTTAGAAACCAGCCTTTGAGAATCATTTTTCCAATTGCTCCTGATCAAAGCAAAGTGAACTAGAAAAAGGTGCCTAGGACTATCACCTGTTGGGTTTTGAATATCTCCAAGGGTGGAAACTTCCAATTGTATGAAGAAGGTCTCATCTACCTCCCAAACAAACAGAAACCCACAACAGTATTAAAGATGTTGTGTGTTAACTTTATTGATCAAATTCTGTCTATTTTAGGTTCTAGTAATAATACACCCTTCCAGAGAGATGCTTCATAGATACCACTAAAACTGGACAGCAATCTTTTGCTCCATAAAATATAAAAATGTATTCAAATGTCATCAGTAACACACAGCTAATAGTCCAGCTGTTGACTCTTCCATTTCTTCATGAGAAAATTAAGTAATAAAAATCTAAAGGTAACAATTGAAGCACTATGATGTTGATTATAACTGCATGTTCTGCTCAGTAAAAATTTTATTTAGGCTAATTTTCCAGAGCCTTAGTTTTTATAATTGACACTCCCTCTCTTACAGAATCTAATTAGATTCCATGTCACTCA
This sequence comes from Forpus xanthops, assembly GCA_032466535.1. Lineage (NCBI taxonomy): Eukaryota > Metazoa > Chordata > Aves > Psittaciformes > Psittacidae > Forpus > Forpus xanthops. The sequence continues at coordinate 11,962 of JASSUY010049591.1, forward strand.
ATGAAATTGGAAACTTCATTCAAATGCAAATCACATTAGTTTGGGAATGCACAATCTGAATAAGCAGATGTGCTGAATAGGATTTTTTTGTTGTTGTTAAGGCTAGCAAACTATGTGATATGAAACAGTCATCTGTATGAAATAATTTCAATATGTTTTATAGTTGACTTCACATAAATGAATGTGTTTTCTTCCTTAAGCTTCAGAACATAAGTTTTATTTTCAGCTTTTTTTACTGGTTCTACAAAGGAAAGAAGTCTGTACAGTGTGCTGCTTTCTACTGCATTGCAAACTTACGACTATGATTTGTGAAATGAGTAGGAGAAAATTGCTGTTTAAAATGTCCAATGTATGTTAGAATTTATACCAAGCACCTATATTGAACAAGGAAATTTTAGGATAGACTTAGCTTCCATCTGTCACAAACTCCCAAACCAGATTACCTGCAAACAAGTTAGCACCAGGTTTCCTGTGGTCTTGCTATGTAGTAGATGAAGTAGCCTCCTTTACTTACTCTATCTATGACATGGATAGAAAGACCTACATCACTCTACACAAAATAGCTTGTCTATGATAATTTGAGAAAAATGTCAAAATCTCAGCATCACAGTGTGTCACCTAACACAGTGCTTAAGATAGGTATATAACGGTTTCACCTCACTCTCCATTTTATTGCCTAACATCATGTCTGTTAGAAGTCTTTGAGGAAGTTTAACTTAGGATTGCCCAGTATCACGCACACAAAAATATGATTTCTCCTTTTCCATCATGCTGCATTATAAATTTTTATATCCAATCTGCACTGCTTCCCACCAGATTCTAGACATAATGAAGAAGCAGATTGACTTCACAGTCTATAAAGAATATCAGGACATAAAAAAGTCCACATCAATCCATATAAATTGCTTAAATAAAATCTAAAATGATGTTTTGCAAACTGGACATTGAAATATATACTGTGTCTTGAAAAATTCTTTCCTTGTTTATAATTGACTACTTTGAGAAAAATTTTAGACAAATATTCAGCTGTACACTTTCAATTTGGATCATTTTTAAATTAGATAGATTAAAAAAAAACAAAAAACAAAACAAAACAAAAAAAAAAAAAAAAAAAAAAAAAAAAAACAAAAAAAAAAAAAAAAAAAAAAAAAAAAAAAACCAAAAAAAAACCCACAAAACAACCCCCTCAAAAAAAAAACAAAACCAAAGAAAGCCTACTGAAATCAATCAGGGCCAAGATTATTATTTTTCAAGGCTGCTAAAGGAACCTGGCCACAGCTCCTGGATTTAATCAGAACTGGTCCTTCAAGTCCCTTAGGAACTTCTGGAAGTCTTAGTGAAAGTTTCCAGTTGATAGGCTTTTACATCTTTAGTTTTCTTACACTTTTATTCTGTTCCGTTATGATTTTTCATTCTTTTCTTACATGCTACATTATCGCCAATATATAACAATTCCTCCAACACTGTGGCCTGTTTTGGTTCTCTAATGTATTTGTTAATGCAGATATCTTTGTCAATCATGTAAGTCCCAAATTAATGTTTTATAAGCATTTAAGTACAAATACAGATCATAAATGGTGGATCCAATGTCAGGCTTTATAAATGTGTCCTCATGTCTTTCAAAGAATGCTTTGCCCAGTATTTCACCCTAAACCAGGGGTCTGTTACATATTCCCACCATACTGTCATCCTCACTGGCCTCTCCTTGGATCCAGATACATGAGCTCTCAGACAGATCATTGCCTACCATTTGGAAGGACATTGAATATTTAGGCCTCTTCATGTCGAGCACAATCCTCTACCCTTGTCTTCCCTGATTAGCTAGTATCTGTCTTCACGTTACTCTAGCTGTTCAAGCTACCTAGCTCAATCTATCTTCAACAATCCATTCATTCTTTAAGGAACTGAATTAACAGCAACTCTTAACAAAACAAAAGCTTGCCATTAGCAAACAAAAAGGAGCACTGGCATAACTAGTGGATCAAGAAGTGGCACGAGATACAGCTAGTTAGTGATACAAGAAGCACTTTAAAGAAGGGGAAGTGGCTAATAAAGCAAGAAATAGCTAATAGGAACAATCATACTACCACATCCCTGTGATTTACATCAGGTCTTGATACCCAGAAAGATTAATATTCTTAAATAGAAAATTAAAGTTGCAGCCACATGAACCAGCAGCTGACTCAATGAAGGAAAGAAGAATTTTAAGATTACTGGAATTAAATTTCAGGAATCAGGAATTCTTTCTTATCCTGCTTATCTACATGTTTTTTTTCCCTTTAATAAAAATATAATTTGTAAAACCAGCTGATTCATGTTTGTGAAGAAATTAAGTTCACTGAGTACCCGAATATCACAGGTAGAGTATCATGAGAGTGGAGTAGAGGGGGAAAATCACCTCCCTCAACCTGTTGGACACACTGCTTTTGATGCAGCCCTGCATATAGTTGGCATTCTGGGCTGCATGTGCACATTGCTGGGTCATGCTGAGCTTCTCATCAACTGTCACTCCGAAGTCCTTCTCCTTAGGTCTGCTCTTAATCCATTCTCCACCGAGCTGGTAGCTCTACTTTGGATTGCCCTGGCCCAGGTGCAGGACCTTGCACTTGGCTCTGTTGTTCATGATGTTCTTTAATAACCTCTTGAAGACCTTGCTGCGTTAGTAATTAAATGCTTTGTGTACATTCTATCTCAAAATCTGCAAAAAATAATTTGATAATGATATAAATTTTTAAGATTTTTGTAATATTTTTAAATTATCAGTTAGAACTCATAAAGCTGAGGTTCTTTATGCAAATCAGTGGTGCTTAGAATCCTCTGAAACAGAAATTCTTATTAATTTCTAATGGAGTTAAATATATAAGAAGATGAGGTAAATATGATATTCGATGTTATTTCTGACATAAAAATAACACCACTGCGACAAAAGTCATAGTATTTCCTGTGTTAACAAACTCAAAAATTAATGGACTGCCAGAACTATGAGATTAGGCAAGCCCATTAATCAACAGAAAAACTCTTTTCTGGCCAGTAAAATTCAAGCTCTGGTGGTATCTTTATCTTAGTATAATTACGGGATAGTTAAAGTCAGCACTCTTATCTGACTGCATGTTTTGCTGGCATATATCTTCCTTGCTTTTGATTCTAATAGCCACTAAGGGCCAAGAAGAACCGTAAGTCTCCTTACAGTTAAAAACAAAGGAAAAAAAAAAAAAAAGCCTCAACACAGCAACCAAACCCAAAAAAACCCTGTCATTAAAATTTTAAAATTTGTTGCTTCTTTAGCCTATGTGTTTTCAGTAATGTGAAGAATAAGGTACTTGTTGTTTTACATCTTTCTTTCAGGCATAAATATGTGCCTACAGGCTTCAACTGTCTTTTTCTGAAAATAGTCAACAAACAAAAGGAAGACTTAAAATACCCTCAGAAAATGCAAAAAGGATTACCCATGTGTTACTATTTTTTACTGGAACCTTGCATGTTCTAGAATTAGAAACATTTGAAACTACATGCTCAAAGGAAACAAAATGTGTACTTTCCATTTGGCTACAGCAGATATTTCTACTGGTTAAACAGGAGCCAAATTCTGCAAGTCTACTTGCGTTGGGTATCTGTCTTCCCATATGGATTGACAGAGTTGCATGAGTGGCAGAACATGCAGTGGATAAAATAAACCAAATTGGAATCACTTCAAACATTAAAAGAGTTTTGTCCCTGCTGAATTTTACTCCCTTGAGGCTTAAGGGCTCCGTTCATCAGTCACATATTGTGTCTTTGTGAACAACCAAAGCTCAAGTCTTGTGGAGCCCAAGTTTGGGCAAAACGCTTGAAGTTTTTCTCATTATTCTTGTACAGCTTAGATCAGAGAACATGAATTTGACATGGTGCTGATTAATGCTATGGAAGACGAAATGTTCACAGGGTTGTCTAAACAGACAATATAATATGTATCTTCTCAAACCATGCAAAGAGAAATTGATTGCATGAAGACACAATTTCGTGAACGCTCACATTATAGTGGACAATTAATAGTTACAAATTTTGGTTCTGTTCTAATTAGTACAAATCCTCACATACTGGAATCTTGTGAAAACAATACTATTTCATACTCTTATGTATGGGTTGCTTTTGTCTGAGAGAAAAAAAAAATGCATTAAGTTTTACATAGAAGTCCATAATCCTCTATCCCTACTCAGTCACAGAATACTTGCATTAAAATTAACTGTGTTGCATTTTTAACAGGAAATACACAAAATCCTTTTCTCCACTGTTATTTTTCAGATATACTCTTTGTTGACTTACTAATTTCTACCAGTAATAACTTTCCAAGTTCATGACATCCTTGTCTCTAAGTTGGAGAGTCATCAATTTGATAGGTGGACCACTTGGTGGATAAAGAACTGGCTGGATGGTCGCACGCAAAGAGTTGTGCTCAATGGCTCAATGTCCAGCTGGAGACCGGTAACAACTGGTATCCCTCAGGGATCGGTATTGGGACTGGTCTTGTTCAACATCTTTGTCAGTGGCATGGAGAGCGTGATTGAGTGCACTCTCAGCAAGTTTGCTGATGACACCAATCTGTGTGGTTCGGTTGATACATTGGAGGGAAGGAATGCTATCCAAAGGGACCATGACACGCTTGTGAAGTGGGCTGATGACAACCTCATGAAGTTTAACCATGCCAAGTGCAAGTTCCTACAGACACCTGGGTGGGAGCAATCCCAGGCACAGTTACAGGTTGGGCAGATATGAGATTGAAAGCAGCCCTGAGGAGAAGGACTTGGGGGTGTTGGTTGATGAGAGAATAAACATGAACTGGCAGTGCACTCTTGCTGCCCAGAAAGCCAACTGTATACTGGGGTGCATCAAAAGGAGTGTGACCAGCAGATTGAGGGAGGTGATCCTGCCCCTCTACTCTGCTCTTATGAGACCTTGCTTGGAGTATTGTGTGCAGTTCTGGTGTCTTCAACATAAAAAGGACATAGAACTGTTGGAGCAAGTGCAGAGGAGGGCCACAAGGATGATCACGGGACTGGAGCACCTCCTGTATGAAGATAGGATGAGAGAGTTGGGGCTGTTCAGCCTAGAGAAGAGAAAGCTGTGTGGAGACCTCATAGCAGCCTTCCAATATCTGAAGGGAGCCTATAGATGTGCCGGTGAGGGGCTCTTCATTAGGGGCTGTAGTGAGAGAACAAGGGGTAACAGGTTCAGACTGAAAGAGGGGAAGTTTAGATTGGATATGAGGAAGAAATTCTTTACTGTAAGGGTGGTGAGGCACTGGAATGGGTTGCCCAGGAAAGTTGTGAGTTCTCCATCGCTGGCAGCGTTCAGGCTGGGCTGGACATAGCCTTGTGTGACATGGTTTATTGGGAAGTGTCCCTTCCCATGGCAGGGGTGTTGGAACTAGATGATCTTGAGGTCCTTCCAACCCTAACTATTCTATGATTCTATGAATATTCAGCTAATGAAGAATCAGAAGCCTAAAATAGGATTTGTGAAACAATATTCCAGAGGAAAAAAAAAAAAAAAATTTGGCCTTGCCTTTTGCTACTGTAGACATCTGAATGAGCTGTATTCTTCTTATGCAGACCTAAGAACTACTGCAGGATGTGCTTTTTCAGATGCTCAGAAGTGATCAAGTGGATGTCAATTGCACTTTAAATGAAAAGCCTGATTCATCTTTAATATACGGTAAACTCTTATATCTAAAGGTTTAGAACATATATTTTTCCTAGGATTGTTCTGCTTGTATATGCAGTCTAACTGGCAGTGATAGAGTAATGTGTGGATAACAACATAACTTGCTTATATACTGGTTTAGGAATTATGTTTGAGGATTTGAAACTTTTCACTATCTGCTTGCCTAAACACTATTTTCAAGTGGTTTTCTCTTTTCTGAATAATCTTTAACTATTCATGCTCTTAATTTAGCACCCAACCACATGTCAATAAAAAAAGTCTAATACCGGAATAAGTCCTAGCATGCTCAATTCAAGGAGTCCCTCATACTTGAACTATTTCTAACCCTATACTAAAATAATTGGTGCTCATCTGACATTATTTCATTATAACTTTAATACATTCTTGCTTAGCACAAATTCTGTTTGCCTCCCTACCTATCATTCCACCATTGCGAAAAAGGACCTTCAGGAAACAGTTCCAGGCTATCTACTCCGATCCATTGTGGGTGCTTCCCTGATGCCAGGTTGCGATGTTTAAGACAAGAAATGACACGTGCGCTTTGTGGGTTCTCTCTGTTGTTGTTTATGCTAACTAGGGCTTGCATAGCTTCATGTTCAGACTCGTCACTTTTGTGATTTCCATCACAAAATCGCTTTCCATCAGAATCACTTTTGTGATTGCCATCACAATACAGAAACTTGTCTTCATGCACTGTGTAGTTAAGGCAGTTATAATTCACAACTATAAATTACAATTTTAGATCCTACATATGTAAAATGACTATATATATATAGCTTATGTATGACCAGATGCCTAACTGCTGAGTGATGAAAACATGCAGCTATGGATCAGTCTTTTGCATTACACAGAATCTTAACTCCTTATTCATACAACTGAATAAAAACCCCAAGAAGATATAAATGGTTTCAGAACTCATAGAGTGAGGTTAAATGTCTTGAATGTACCTCTGTGCTTAGAAAAATCAGCAAGAATAGCACTTTGTTTACTTGAAAAAATACTCTTAACATTTGCTAGCAGAAAACCAGTTGATAAATAAAAGGGACTTCACCCCTGTAACAGAATGCTACAAGCCATTTAAAGACAGTTGGTGCATGTGAAAGGGCCTGCAGTGACACAGCAGTACTTAAAATTGGGATGCAAAAGAATCTGAGACAATGCAACATAGATAAGCTCAGGTGTGGAAATACCATTTACTCATCTGTTTCTTGGTTTTGACCTAACTAGTTTAACTGCTATTTCTTTAGTGTAACTAAATCCTGCTACACAAAAATAATGAAATGCCATTTATACTCTGTATGTTCAACATAAAAATATTGAGATTAAAAAAAAAGAAAATACATAAATTCATCTACTTAAGTTGTCTGCAGTATTGGAGATCAAGTCAGATATGTCTAGCAATAAGATCATCCTCTCGTGGTGGCTGGAATGGACTCTGATGCCTCCAACAATGTCAAGATATAAGATTATGTTCCTGTTTTCTCCTTCAAGTCCCTTTAAGTTCTGGCAGTTTCCAGGTCTAGTCTCTGCTTACACTCAGTCTTTTCAGGAATTTTCCAGGACAGAGTATGAGTTTCTTTATCATCTTGAATATATTTCTGGGGCAGTGCTTATAAAGGAGATCAAATAAGCTGGGGTGGCCTGACAAAAGTGTTTTAGCTTGCATAAGGTCAGTGAGCCCGACAGAAAGTACAGGCTGAAGTTTTTCATCTTTGGAAAAAAAGATTGCCTAGTCAGAAGCTAAAATATACAGTAATGAAGTAATTTAGGTGATAAATTAATTTAGTCAGTGCTGAAAGCATTTTACAGTTATATAAGTCTGTACCACTGCTATTTACATGAATCAAAAGTCTGATGATTGCTCTCAATTCATTGAATGTCTCACTCCAGCACTGGCAATGCTAAGAAAATACTGGTCTCCTCTGCAATGAAAATCACACTGTAGTAATTTTAATCTGAGTGTATTCCTCAGAACTAAATGTTTGCACTCTTCTTAAAATAGTTGTCAAAGAATAGTCTGAACAGGTTTTATCTTACGGAATGTTTCTTCTTTTGATCTTTTACGTGGTCTAATCTTGCAACATGGCTTGCATGTAATAAGGCCTGAAAACTTAGGTCTTTGCACATTAAACGACAAGACAAGGTGACTATAGATTATTTTTAATTTAATCCCTCTTTATGTAGAAATTGAATATAAATCCAGTTTTCGTTTCCAGCTCCTAATTATCAATAAAATAATTTAGTATGCATAATAATTCAAAGATTAGTAGAAGCAAAAGAGAGAAAATATATTGTTAAAATACTCAACCTATGTGTCTACCTCTGTGAAGTACATCATTCCAGTCCACTGACTGCAAAGTGTCCCAAGTTATGTGCAGCAGTGACTGGAGAAAGCTACTACAGTTAGGAGCATTGACAAAACCAATAAAACTTGAGATAAGTTAACTTAAAGGTAAAAAATTAAATAAAGAATTTTTGCTTGACTATTTCTCTGGAATTGCGAGTCTGCAAACCCTGTCAGTGATATTAATGTAGAATAAAATATAAGCTGCTAAATTCAGAATAAACTGCCTATCCTTGTACTCCTACTGCACATGCTAAAGGTTTGTAGAATTCCTTCTAATTGCATTCATTTTAATTAGATACTCCAGAACAGATGTCACTTCTTTTTCCTTTGCCTCCCTCTTATCAGTTCGAAATCATCTAGAAATCCCTGTGCAAAGAAACCACTGTGTTAAAATAATTTGATATAAAAAAAGGCAAATGTAGCCAGGAAAATAAAAGAACATTTATTAAAAATGAAGAAAGAAATGTAAAATTTTTACATCGTTATCAGACTGAAAATCTGTGGCTGTTTACCTCGATAAATACAATTCATACCATTAGATAAAATAAGCAGTCTGTGGCATATCTATCAACCCAGGCCTTCTACCACTATCTTATATTTCTTCTGCCCCTTTCTCCTCAGACTTTTTTGCTTTTCTGAGTTGTCTTAATTCTGAAATCAGGAATAACAGCATCCCATCTTCCCTGTTGTGTTCATGCCACAATATTTCAGTCATCCCCACTGTGACCCTTTTCATCTAAAAGACATTTAATTCTAACTCTCCTAGGAATCAAATGTAAAACTTTTTAGGATGAAGTATCATCAAGATAGAGAAACTGGCATTTGGTGTCTACTTTAGATTTTTCAGTTTTATTTGAAGATAGTGGTTACTGTGATACAGGATTAAGATGCCTCTCCTATAGTTTTCTACTCAGAACAACAGTTGCCTCAAAATATATCTTTCTACCTTGTCTCAAACAAGCTATTTTTATTCCACGTTTGCTCCTCTATGTTTTTAACTAATGACTAGGATTTTTGTGTGACTCCTTCCTGGCAAGAGACATCCATCTGAATCTTATTACCTTTTAAAGAGGCAGGAGGAATTTACTTTCTCTAAATACATTTCAGTGTCTGACAGATCACAATTTATAATAAAATTATATAGGTATGCCATCAGAACTACTTGTTTTCCAAAATTTGGTATGTCCAAATTATCATAAGGAAGGACAATAAGAAAAGCTGATCATACAGCCAGATTCACTCCATCATTTTCCTGTTAATTTCTATCATTAACATATTTTGAAAGCAAAAAAAATATTACTTTTAAATGCTTCTAAATCAATTCAGATTTTTCTAGCAGAACTTACAAATACTTTTTTTCTGATTCACACTTAAATACGATTTTTTTCCCGATTCACACTTAAATATGATTTTTTTCCCTTCTTTAACTGAAATGTATTCTGGCATGTAAATAAAAAGATTTGCGCAAATTCAGCACATATGCTGTGAATGAGCAAACTACTTTTTAGTTCATTTTCTGGGGGATTGAACACTGTATTTTTATGGGAATTACTTTTTTAATTCTAGCTTCGTTGCTAAAATGGCCTAGCTGCTTGTTTTTGGAATAGCTAAGGAGTACAGAAAGGGCTGCTTTAAGTGACTACTTTAGGGAGGAAAAAACATATATCTAATTATTTTTCTGTTGAACACTGCTTTACTATGCTTAACCATTTGTGCAGTCACAGGGCTAGCGCTGGAAAGTACTCATACGCACGAGTGCACAGTAGGATGGTTTTGAGTAACATAGCATTAGATACCGAGAGCGCAATCAGGTACGAGAGGCTATTTCAGTTAGACGTTCTGCAGAAATATTTTTCAAGCAGATTGCAATTTCATGTTGAGGAGCCTGACCGGAAGGATGTCTGTCTAGCTATTTTAAGCTTTTATCACTATTTTGCATTACAATATTTCTACAACATATGGTTTACTTATATTTTTGTTGAAACATTAAAATTTGGGAATGGTTGTTTGTAAAAGAGTTCTGCTACTGTGTTGAGATGCCATGATAATGAGTAGGGGGTGTCAACTCCAGAAATCTAAAAAAACTTATAGAAGACAAAATTGCCTTTGCACAGCTAATGGAAAAACAAAGAAATTTGCTAATCAGTAGCTATTTGAGAGAAAGCAATGACTATTTGAGCTATTGAGAGAGTTGGATTTTTTTCAGCCTGGAGAAGGTGCAAGAGAGAATTTACTGTGGCCTTTCAATAGCTAAAAAAGATTGCATGACTTTTTACCAAAGTCTGTAGTGACAGGAAAAGGGACGATTAATGGTTTTAAGGTAAAAGAGTGTAGATATAGGTTTGACATAAGAAATTTTTTACAGTGTGGATGGTGAGTCACTGGAATGAGTTGACCAGAGAAGTAGTGGATGCCGCATCATTGGAAGTATTCAACTTCATTTAGTGAATGATGACCCTGCTTATTGAAGAGCATTGGACTAGATGATTTTTAAAGGTCACTTCTGACCCAAATTATCCTAGGATTCTTTGAAATAGGAAGCTATTGTGGTTTAAGCCCAGCTGTAAATCAGCTATGCAGTCATGAGCTCACTCTCCCCCTTCCTCCCTCTGCTCCTGGAGGGATAGGGAGGAGAATCGAAAAAATGTAACTCCCATGGGTTGAGATAAGAACACTCCAGTAACTAAGGTATAACACAAACTGCTACTGCTACCACCAGTAATAATAATGATAAGGGAAATCGCTAGAGAGGAGAATACAACCACTCATCACTCGCCGACTGATAACCAGCCTGACCGAGCAGTGATCTAACCCTTCCGGTAACTGCCCCCAGTTTATATAATGGCCATGACTGCAGTAGCAGTAATTTTTCTCCTTCTTAGTAGCTGATGCAGTGCTGTGTTTTTGATTTTCAGCCTGGGAACAGCGCTGATAACACCGATATCTTCCGTTGCTGCTCAGTAATGTACAGTCTGACCAAGGACTTTCTGAGTCTCATGTTCTGCCAGGGAGGAGGGGAAGCTGAGATGAAGCACAGACAGGACACCTTACACAAACTAACCAAAGAGGTATTCCATACCACAGCACGTCACACCCAGTATATAAACTAGGGGCAGTTACATGGAAGGGCTGCATCACTGCTCAGGTGGGCTGGGTATCAGTCAGCAGGTATTCATTTGTTATTTCCCTTGTCATTATTATTGTTGGTAGCAGTAGTGGTTTTGTGTTATACATTAGTTACTAGATGGCTCTTCTCTCTATCCTTGGGAGTTACATTCTTTTGATTCTCCTCCCCATTCCTCTATAAGTTAATGACTGCGTGGCTGATTTATGGCTGGGCTTAAACCATGAGAAAAGGCAGTCCTGTAAAAGATGTAGATTTATGCCAACAACAGAATATTAAAACGTATAATAGAGGCACTGTATTCTCATTTGTGTTTTGATATATTTTAGAAGTAGTCAAGCAGTCTTACTGCAGATTTTTAAAGGCTACAGCCTCAGGGCATAGAATCATAGAATCATAGAATAGTTAGGGTTGGAAAGGACCTCAAGATCATCTAGCTCCAACCCCCCTGCTCTGGACAGGGAAACCTCCCACTAAACCATGTCACCCAAGACTATGTCCAACACGGTCTCGAACACCGTCAGTGATGGAGCATTCACAACTTCCCTGGGCAACCCATTCCAGTGCCTCACCAACCTTACAGCAAAGAATTTCTTCTTCAGGTCCGATCTAAACTTCCCCTGTTGAAGTTTGAATCCGTTACCCCTTGTCCTCTCATTACAGTCCCTCATGAAGAGTCCCTCCCCAGCATCCCTATAGCCCCCCTTCAGATATTGGAAGGCTGCTATGAGGTTTCAACGCAGCCTTCTCTTCTCCAGGCTGAACAGCCCCAACTCTGTCATCCTGTCTTCATAGAGGAAGTGCTCCAGTCCCCTGATCATCCTCACGGCCCTCCTCTGCACTTGTTCCAACAGTTCCATGTCCTTTTTATGTTGAGG